>JAVTVY010039725.1:0-19200 GCA_036873755.1 Hanleya hanleyi | reverse complement strand
GGTGGATATAAGAGATGACACGGGACGACCGGTGGCATTCGAACGAGGAAAAGTGGTGCTGACCCTTCATTTTCGACAAGCACGTGCTCCCCACTTTGCATAATGAAAGTACCTTACGAGTGCGATGCACGCAGCTATATGGACTATTATGCCCAACAGGCCGGGTGGCTTTCCGGTCTTTAGCGGTGCACGCATGCAACGAGGACATGGGCTAGGGAGCATACTCGGCAGCATCGTCAAAACGTTCCTGCCCTTGGTGACGCGTGGGGTGAAAGCAATCGGCAAACAAGCGGTACGCAGTGGACTGCAAGTGGCCGGTGATGTCTTGGGGGTACGGCACCCAAAGAAGCCTTGAAACGGCGGGCCAAAGAAGTGGGAGGCGTCTTGGTGGCCAAAGCACAACGCACCGTAGGGAATAAAAGAGCTGCCCCACCGAGACCACGCACCAGTCGACGACCGACCCAGCGACGACGCACATCCAAGAAGACCCGGGATATCTTTTCTTAAAACATGTCCTTAATCCACGCCGAGTCCTGCCCCTCCACCAACAGTGAATTGGATTTGTGGACCGTGCCGCCCACACAAACCAGTGTCGAACAAGGATTATGGGTGGAGCATCTCCCGCTCTCCAGCATCAACGAAACCGGGCCCATCGAGTTCACCATCAGTAATGCGGATACGGCCTATGTGGATTTAGCCCATACCTACTTGTATGTGAAAGCCAAGGTGGTCAATGGAGCTGGCACCAGAATCGCTGACCAAGCAACGGTGGGCCCGACGAATCTCTGGCTGCACTCGATGTTTCAGCAGGTGGATATTTTTCTCAGCGACAAACTCATCAGTGACTCCACCAACACGTACCCCTATCGAGCCTACATCGAGACACTGTTGTCGTATGGCCGAGAGGCTAAAAAATCTCAGCTGACAACCGCTTTATTCTACAGGGACACGGCCGAGCACATGGACACGGCGGACAATGGGGGATATAACAAACGGAAGGCTTTCACTGCGAACAGTGCCTCGGTGGATATGATGGGTCGACTGCATGCAGACATGTTCATGCAAGACCGGTACCTCTTGAACAAGACCCCCATCAAAATCCGACTGATACGGGCGCCTCCCACCTTCGCCTTGATGGCCACTAACGTAGAGGGGCATGTAGCGGACTATAAGATTGTCATCCAAGACGCAGTCCTGTATGTCCGAAAAGTGAAACCGAATCCAGCCGTTCAATTGGGACACATGAAAGCCTTGGAAACAAAACCAGCCCAGTACCCTATCCGACGTGTACAAACCAAAGTGTTCTCTGTGCCTGCTGGAAATATGAGCGCCAACAAAGAAAACCTGTTCCTGGGGGAACTACCCAAGCGATTGATCCTGGCCTGTGTGGAAAATACCAGTTTCAGCGGAGCCTACCCAGAGAATCCGTTTGACTTTAAACATTTCGGCATCAATTTTGTGGCCCTGCATGTGGATGGACAACAGGTGCCAGCCACGGCCTTAACCCCGAACTTTGGGCGGAGGAATTTCATTCGAGCCTATCAGAGCCTGTTTACAGCCACCGGTCAAATCAACCAGGACGAAGGGAATATGATCAGTCGGGAGGACTACGCGAACGGATACACGTTGTTCTGTTTCGATCTGACCCCCACCTTAGAGAACGACCATCAGCTGGCCCTGGCCAAGCAAGGCAACTTACGGTTGGAAATCCACTTTGCACGAGCCCTGGCGACCACCGTCAATGTGATCTGCTACGCCGAGTTTGACAACATCATT
The DNA here is from genome assembly GCA_036873755.1 of Hanleya hanleyi. NCBI lineage: Eukaryota > Metazoa > Mollusca > Polyplacophora > Lepidopleurida > Hanleyidae > Hanleya > Hanleya hanleyi. The sequence continues at coordinate 17,424 of JAVTVY010039725.1, read as the reverse complement.
CAAGTGGACAAGGCGCGCAACGTCCTGTGTGACTTCTCCACCTAACATGGATACAGACCAGATAACCACCGTGCTGGAGAATGACCCAGAGACACGTAGGGTCTTTCAAGGGGTGTTCGCCCGAGATGTGTTTCCATTAGACCGTATGTATCCGGCTGCTTACGTTCTCAACACGGACCCGATGGATCGACCCGGTGAACACTGGGTGGCCGTGTACTTGACAGAAGAGCAGGGCGAATACTTTGACCCGTACGGCCTGCCACCCCTCCATCCCGATTTAACAGACTTCATGGATCAAGGCACAGAGACGTGGTGTTGGAACAGTCAAACGTTGCAAAGCCTGACCAGTGGCGTGTGCGGACAATATTGCTTGTTTTACCTGTACCATCGATGCCGGGGAAGACCCTTATCTACTATCGTACAGATGTTTGACGAGTACCCCCAGGCCGAGGACCGCGATGTACTCGTCTATGACTGGGCCGCCCATCATTTCAATGTACAAGCCCCGTTCTGGGCTTAAGTCAATGACAAGCCCCTTGTTCTGGGCTTCAATGTACAAGCCCCTTGTTCTGGGCTTCAATGTACAAGCCCCTTGTTCTGGGCTTCAGTTAATTACAAGCCCCTTGTTCTGGGCTTGAGTTTTCACGTGGTTGTTCTCACGTTGTTGTTGTTCACTGAATAAAAAAAAAATGAGATCTCACCAAAAAACCCTGTCTTGTGTGTTTTATTCCTAATGCATCAATGCCCAATGTGGAGATTCAGTCAAACTGAAATCAGTGGTGTAGGATGGGGTCAAAATGTAACCCATCAAGTTTAGAAGGCAAGAGCACTATAGTAAAAAATAGAGAGCCAATGAAATCAGCCTACAGACCAAGTACGTGTCTTTGGTCTAGGTTTGGAGCGGGCATTTCATTGAGGTACGTGTATACGGTGAGTGAAGAGACTCGTCCAACACGTATAGATTATGACTATAAGTTCTATGAGCATAATGCATGAAAGTGGCTTTGAACACCGTATTAGTCAATCAGTGGCCTAGAATGGAGCCAAAGGTAACCCATCCATGTCCAGAAAAACATTACCCGGGTGTACAAGAACCCAGATGTAGGCGCGGACGTCAGCGAAAGCACACCGTGAATACCCCAATTCCATTGGCTGATTGTTCGATCGCTGATTGGTTCTTTTTTTCGACCGCTGATTGGCTCTTTTTCTCGACCGCTGATTTGTCCAAATGGAACTGCCCATCTTTGCCAGGTTCATCTAGAATCCCCTTTTTTGTGCTCAAGCTCTGACTATAGCGATGCCGCAACATTGTCTCATTGGACATTGGACCGTCTGACCTGGAGGTGACCCTTTGACCTTTTGACCCGCGTCCGCGCGCGCACTGCCGGGGATGACGCGCACTTCCGGAGAACTCGCGCGCGCGCTCGCGCTGCGGGGCGCTGGGGCGTGGCGGGAAAACCCACCGGCGATTGAACATACGGACGTCTAAGAGGAAACATTAGGAACTCTCCTATGTTTGGATGTAGTTTTTAGTGAAAAACCCGGAAGTGACGTCATACAGGGTGCAGTTTCCGACACTAAGTAACCACATCCGACAAAATGGCCAGTTTTCGACACCGGATGTGCCGCCATCTTGAACATACGTGCCGCCATCTTGGATATGTCCCATAATGCACCGGGTCAAAATACTCGCTTCTGATTGGACGAGAGCTCTGGGACGGATTTGAAATACTCGCATCTGATTGGACGAGACCTCCGTATTGCATCTGCGCATGCGCAGAATGATATTCCTACCGCACACCCAACCCATCAGATGCCCCTTCACGAATGCTTCACTTAGATACCTCACTCGACCCCATTGGTCCATTAGGGGCTCCCCTACATCCCAACACGGCTATTTTCATACACTTGGGCCACCGCGCATGCGCAGAATGCCGATAGTTCAACCCCACACCCAGCCCATCAGATGCCCCTTCACATAAGCTTCACTTTGATACCTCACTCGACCCCATTGGTCCATTAGGGGCTCCCCTAGCTCCCAACACGGCTATTTTCATACCCTTGGGCCACCGCGCATGCGCAGAATGCCGATAGTTCAGCCCCATATCCAGCCCATCAGATGCCCCTTCACGAATGCTTCACTTTGATACCTCACTCGACCCCATTGGACCATTAGGGGCTCCCCTAGCTCCAAAACGTCTATTTCCATACCCTTGGGTAACCACGCATGCGCAGAATGCCGATATTTCAACCCCACGCCCAGTCCATCAGATGCCCCTTCACGAATGCTTCACTTTGATACCTCATACGACTCCATTGGCCCATTAGGGACTCCCCTAGCTCCAAAACCGCTATTTCCATACCCTTGGGCCACCGCGCATGCGCAGAATGCCGATATTTCAACCCCACACCCAGCCCATCAGATGCCCCTTCACGAATGCTTCACATCGATACCTCACTCGACCCCACTGGACCAGTAGTCAATCTCCTAGCTCCAAAAAGGCTATTTTCATACCCTTTGGCCTCCGCGCATGCGCAGAATGCCGATAGTTCAACCCCGCGCCCAGCCCATCAGATGCCCCTTCACCTAACCTTCAATTTGATACCTCACTCGACCCCATCGGACCCTTAGGGGCTCCCCTAGCTCCAAAAAGGCTATTTTCATACCCTTCGACCGCCGCGCATGCGCAGAATGACGATATTTCAACCCCACACCCAGCCCATTAGATGCTCCTTCACCTAACCTTCACTTTGATACCTCACTCGACCCCATCGGACCATTTTATTTAAGGACTACTTTTTCTCCGCGGAAGCTTTTTCCCGAGACCGAATCACCGCCAAAACCACGGCCAAACCGCATCACCGCGCATGAATACATTTTTTTTTTTTTTTTTTTTGCCGGAACTTTTTTTTGCCCGAACATGCCCGAACCACGCGGCCATGTTGTATTACAACATGGCCGACCAGCCGCCATATTGATTTACAACATGGACGCCAAAGTGCACCGAATGACCCCGTGACCACCATCTTGATTTACAACATGGACGCAGTTGTGACGTCATTCTGAGGTCAATGAGTGCTCGTGCGAGTGTATATACGCTTATACTATGGCCCGAACACGCCCGAAGACAGCCGCCATCTTGCTTTACAACAGGGCCGACACCTCAACCAATCACATTCATCCTCACACAACCAGCTCAACCAATCAAAAACCTCGGACAGCCGCCATCTTGCTTTACAACAGGGCCGACAACCCGAACAGGCCCGAACACGCCCGAAGACAGCCGCCATCTTGCTTTACAACAGGGCCGACACCTCAACCAATCACATTCATCCTCACACAACCAGCTCAACCAATCAAAAACCTCGTTACAAAACCATCAAGTTGTGACGTCATAGTTACATCCGGGGGAAAAACGGTCTATCTTGCTGTTTATCTACTACTGACGTCCATGGCATGACGTCGGCGCCTGGCAGATCAAAAATTTTCTGTTTCCTTTTCCTTCATTTTCCATGTTGTTGTTTTTTCCTGTTTCTGTCTCATTGTCGACTGTTGTCGCTGCACAGCAAAAAGACGCACAAGCTCCAAGACGACTGCTGACTCGCCAGCTGTTACTCGTTGAATATGATGTTGTTGTTGTTTTGGATGAATTCGAACAGTGATGAACGCGCCACGAGGAGCGGACTAACTGAACCTCCGTACGTAAAAGAGTTCTACGCAGTGCCGGCGTTTCAAAAACTATTTGCTTGTGTCCGCGCCGGTACCGTTCGTGCACCATTCGTGTCCGTAGTGGTGTGTCCATCGTCGGACACATTGAATAAATCTCCAAGCAGGTACAATAACTGACATTTATAACACAACGGACAGGAGACTGAATACTTTATGTACCCTGAAATACAGAAGAGTTACATGTTTACACAGACGGTAAACATGCGCCTGTGTACCGGAGCGGTACACACGATTGTCAAACGAATGGTGACGATCGGCACGGTAAACATTGTGACCATTGGAATGGTCACGAGTGGTGACGATATGCTCGTCATCATTCTGAACCCGGTCGTCACCATTCCGGACCATTCCAATGGTCACACTGTTTACCGTGCCGATCGGCACCGTCGCGGGGGGAATTTACGTGTGTATGCGTCTGCACAGTCAATGAAAACAGTCGTTGGATTGGCCGTCGGTTTCTACTTTGGCTGACACCAGGTACGAGATCGGCGGGAGCACTCTAAATGCCTACTGTATGCTATATTCTAACTGCTTTCACCAATTTAACGAGAATGAGATTTCAGCGTCATATAATAAGACAATTATAGTCTTTTGATCAGGTCATTATAAATGTGGTGTTGTGGATCTGAGAAAACAATATTCGCCGAGGCCGTTTTTCAGGTCCACAAAACCACATATTGACCTCATCAAAAGGTTGTAATTGTATAATTTACTATTGTTTGTAATCTGTCTGGAGTTAACTGGGTTAAGCTCGATTGACATTCCCGTTGACTAAATTATGTACAAAACAATTTGTAATATACACTTATCAACTTGTGACGAGTCAATATCATGAAACCTGGACCCGAGGTCAGACTTCAGGATCCAGTTTTCAGGATATATTGACTCCGTCACAAGTTTATAAGTGTTTATTATACCGAATTTATTAACTGCAATGAATTATCGCTATGACGCCAGATTGGGCATGGTACTACTAAGCCTACTCCTTTCCAAAAACGCTGTTTGGCGAATACATGTACTTCCTGTCATGCAGCTGTGTCACAGTGTGTTTTATCGGAAACGAGCCACACTGATACAATTTTATGAATAGTTCATGGGTAAATCTACAAAGCTGCTTCCAATCTGACTAGAATAATATTGAGAATTTAAATTTTCAGACGCGTTTTTCGAGATTTACGAGGTGAACTCTTCGTCGCAAACCCTGGGTGTTTTGATACACACTGGCTTTACACACTTCATTCATAAATCCTATTTGGGTCATGGTGAACGAATATCCAGGGGTCGCCTAGGATAGTCGAGCCCCCCCCCCCGCACTTTTTGGGAGCTTCCGCCGCCGCCGCTGTACATTGTTATTCTTAACATGATCAAGTCTTACCTGCTTGACATATTTTCTTTATGACAGATAGCGGCGAAATATACTGTAATAAACATGGACCAGTTTCTTGACAATAGGATGGCTCAATCGGAGGAATTATTGACGTGATTTATCCATCTCTTTACCAGATCGTAACGAGTGTGAACTGAAGTGGCATAAATATATCGGCACTCAATAAAAAGATAGGAAACGGGACACTTATCACCAGACACTCTTAGCCACCACACCGGAGTGAGGAGTTAATGATAATAATCTTGATCAAAGTCGAAAAAATTCAGTTGGCGGATGTCGAAAATATGCTGTCAAACTGCGCCAGAACGCGCCATATGGCATCTTAATTTTCAAAAAAAATCCGGGGGGGGGGGCATGCCCCCGGACCCCCCTAGCCGGGCTTTGCGCCAACGGCGCTCGCATTAGGATTTCCGCAATATTCTCTAGCGAACCCCCTGCCAAACCAGCCTACGGGCTTGGCTTGTTCTGACTAATCGTGACGTTCATAAAGTTAGACCGCGGTTCGCAGTTCATTATTCGAGGAGACCAGCAATTATTTCCTCATAGATGGAAATCTGTATTTTGTTTACTATGAATACTTTGAACTCCAAACTTTGCAAGAGAGAATGTCATGCTCTATATCTCTCCATATTCATCCCAAATCTGACGCCAGGGGGCGCTGCTAGGGGCGCTGTTATGAGTCGCTGGATGACTGGTCCCGAATAACGAACTGCGAACCGCGGTCCACCTTTATGAACGTCTAATCGTGTTGCATTTCAAAGAACACAACGCACGATGTTATAAACTTGTGAATCTTACTCCAATGACTAATGTGGTATTTCAAGGAAGGTCCATGATAATTGACTCTGATTTGACCTATTCGGGGAGCAGGGATCACCCAGAATACATTGCATTGGGTATGATACTGTCAAGTTCACAAGACGAGAAAAATGTAAATACTATTGGTGTTGCTTCGATACATATCTCGGGACTGAAAATATATTTCGTGCAGCATTCGAGCACATTGAAATATAACGAACGCCGACTACACGGGAAAGAACGCGACTGCGAGAGTGTTGAAAATTGGGGTCTTCATAAACCCAGAACCGAAACCTGTCCAGCGAGAGCGAAACAAGATTTGTAACGTCTGCTCGGTGAATTAAAGTGAGATTTGACCTGTTACTGAACATGCACGGAATACCGATCAATCTCTATCTTCTTTCATTTCAGGATATCCCTGATTATCTCGGTGTGATTCTTCAATTGAAATAAACATTGAAACACATTTAATTATTCGGTCATATATAACATGGGATTGTCTGAGTTGCCAGAACCCTCAATTCATAAGACGATGAAAATAAAACCAGTGATGACTGTCCATATATTATCCACTGTGAAACACGAAACATCAACTGCTGTGAGTTTGGACAAAACATTGCTCAATGTAAAACACGAATCCTCGACGGAGAGTCCGGACATGGCAACATTGTCCACTGTGGAACGCGAATCACCGCCTGTGATTCCAGGCAAGGCGACATTGGCCACTGTAAATCACAGATCTTCGAATCTGGAGACGGCGTCGGGATCACAACTACATCGGCTAGAATATACAACGCCTGATTCTTTATTGACTCGAAGCATGCTGTCAGGGGTTAAGCAAGAACTGGTGGAATATGGGAACACTTTTGCTGTACCCGTAGTCACTCCGAACGAGCTACCAAGCATTCAGTTGAACGATTCTGTTCCTTGCGCCTCAATGAAATTAGGAGACATCTGCATATCGAAGATGGTGAGTACACATCAGCCAAGGAGGATATACGGTGCAGCTATAATGGTTGCATGACAGAAGGTACAATGAGTATCGAATGTGTTTTCTGATAACATGTGGAGAATTGTGTTCAGTTTCAATTCATTTCTGAACACTGTAGAAAAATATATTGTTTAGCGTATAATTTACTCAATATCGTCATGCCAAAGATTTCTTACTTATTTGTTACCAGATGTTTCTGATATAAATGTAAATAATAACAGGCGGTATAATGATGTTTCTTTGTTATATTTATCATGAGATTGTAGTATTACTAGTGATGTCAAAATCAGAAGTGGGACATCATGTGACAGGTTTACAACCAATCAGTTGATATTTCGATCGATCTTTCATGCATTAGGTTCTATTGCTGCTGGGGCCTTTGAATCACCCAAAGAGCCCCCCCCCCCCCACCTTCACTCGGATATTCATTGCTATACCCAGAAAGGCTGTTGTTCTCATTTGTCTCGTGATCCTTACATGAAAGGTGCATCATAATTGTTGATGGTACTTAACACATCATTTCAGTGATGCTAAGAATAATTTAAAAATATTTGGATATTACGGAATCTATAAATGTGAATATGAATTACGGAATCTATGAATGTTCTCAGTTGTTAAACATTCAAGCTGCAGTTTATTTTCTTTCAGGATTGTCTTTGTTTTACCAAAACAAGTTACTGGTCAACACGGCACGATATGAACGCTCGCCCTTACCCCGTGACTCTGCATCAGCTGCAAACGATCCCGATTGGAAATGTGGTGATGGAGGGGGATGGACAGACGGATGGACGCAAAACATCTGACAGTGCTACACATATGAGAACAAACAATGAGGAAAAGCCATACCTGTGTTCAATGTGTGATTATAGATGTAACAGAAACAGTGACCTTGTCACACACATGAGAACACACACTGGAGAAAAGCCATACCTGTGTTCAATGTGTAATTATAGATGTTCGAACAGTAGTGGCCTTGTTAGACACACGAGAACACACACTGGCGAAAGGCCGTATGGATGTTCAGTGTGTGACTATAGATGTACCAATAACAGTGACCTTGTCAACATATGAGAACACACATTGGAGAAAAGCCGTATGGATGCTCATTGTGCAATTATAAATGTAATGAGAACAGTGACCTTGTTAAACACATGAAAACACACACTGGAGAAAAACCGTATAGATGTTCAATGTGCGATTATAGATGTAACAGAAATGGTAACCTTGTTGTACACATGAAAACACACACTGGGGGAAAGTCGTATAGGTGCTCTATGTGTGATTATAGATGTACCAAAATGAGCCGGCTTGATACACACATAAGAACACACACTGGGGAAAAGCCATATGCATGCTCCATCTGTGATTATAGGTGTACCAAAAGGAGCGGGCTTGATACACACATGAAAATACATACTGGAGAAAAGCCATTTCTATGTTCAAGGTGTGGTTATAAATGTAAAGACCTGAGCCACCTTTCTTCACACATGAGGACACACACTGGTGAAAAACCGTATAGATGCTCAATTTGTGATTATAGATGTAACAGAAACAGTGACCTTGTTATACACACGAGAACACACACTGGAGAAAAGCCGTATAAATGTTCTACGTGTGATTATAGATGTTCCAACAATAGTGCCCTTGCTAGACACCGGAGAACACACAGTGGAGAAAAGCCGTATGGATGCTCACTGTGTTATTATATATGTAACGAGAGCAGTGACCTTGTCAAACACACGAAAACACACACTGGAGAAACGCCGTATAGATGCTTAACTTGTGATTATAGAGGTACCAAAAGAAGCCGGCTTGATGCACACATGAGAACACACACTGGAGAAAAGCCTTATGAATGATCCAGTGAGTGAGTGAGTGAGTAGGATTTAACGTCGTTTTCAACATTGTTTCAGTCATATCACGACGGTGCCTACATGTGCCAGAACACGAGAGTGTCCACAGTTCCTATTATTCTGGACACTGATCAGCCCAGTCAATACAGCACCCGGTCACCCATCCAAGTATTGACCGAGCTCAACGCTGCTTAACTTCGGTGATCTGACGAGAACCGGTGTGCCCAACGTCATGCGCCGTACCTATGAATGATCCATTGATGACTGTAGCAGTATCCTTAAGAAACATATGAGAACACACACTGGAGATAAGAGGTATGAACGCTGAATTGATGATTATAAATGTAACCAGAAAGTGACATTGTTAACATAAGAGAATACACACCGCAGATAAGAGGTATAGACGCTGAATTGGTGAAAATAAGAGAACACTGTGGAGAAAAGTATACAAACTCATTTTGCGGGTTTATATGTGAGATTCCGCCAGTTATGACCCTCAAACATCAACATTTTAAATGTCTGGTAGCTGGTTCTATTTGTGGTTTGAATTTATCCAGGTGCTTGTACTTGCTAATACAAATGTGATTGTTCAGAATATGCAAATTTTCTATGCAAATTTTCTGAGTGGTATCAAAGATGGCGGAAAATGTTCCATTATTCCAGGACAAAATAGCAGCTTTTTGCATTTTTGCCCAGATATTATAACAGTGAGGTGGAAAACAATTCCATTATCGTCAAAGATAATGAATATCAATATATTCTATGAAGTTTGTCATTATTACAATATTTAACAGGTAGGTTTTTTTTCTTCTATTATGTAGACCTCAACTTGGTGTTACGTGCGCGACACACAAATGATAGAAAATGTGTAAAAGTTTTGTTCACTGTCAGAGATTTAACGATATATTAGGCAAATCTGGTTTCCTCTATCTTTCGATTGAGATTAACCTAATTATTCAGCTTCCCCAACAATAAAACATGATAAGTTTTATAATAGCCAAGTACATTGTAATAGCCATATCTGTCACGCACGTAACGCACCAATTATTAGGATGGCATTACATGTTGCATTTTTGCCTACAGATACTACTGAAAAGTCAATCTTTCTCATAATGAAAAGTGATTGGCTTATATTCATAGTGCATCATTTCCAAACTGTTTTCATTAATATTTCTCTTGAAATATGGACAGAAGCCTTTCTTGGTACCTGCAGGACACCTGTAGGATTGAGAATGTTTGAAAGTTTACTCTCGTACCCCAGTTACCAGTTTGTATTGATGAAAGTTGTCTCGCCCTAACTTTGACTAGCTTTGCACACACATGTAAACATATAATTTCATATTGAGGTGGCGTAAGTTAATCTGCTAGACATTTTGCACATATGTCACGTACGTGATATGACGGTAAATGGGATATGATCTTTTTTCTATCATAAAATGGGCACATGTACACATGCAATGACACAAATGAGCGCTCTAGTAAGATATTTTCATAGTTTCACATAACAAAAATAATAATATTTTTTCTTTATCATGGAAGCAAACTGTGTTACATTATTTTCCTCGTGGATTCTGATCGCCATGTTTATATCAACAAGAGGTCATTGATTGTCAATGACAAGTTTTACATCTCGAATTCAAGTCTTACATCCAGTGTCCAATAGGCCAAGATATTGTCTTGTATTAGCTAATTCAGTGATCATGTGAAGGGAGCAGTGACCAATACACTTGTAGTGAATTACCTAATACATATATGCGGAGTTCTGGCAACATGTATTGTACAATGTATTTCAAGTGACACAAGCAAAGTGAATCCAATGAGGAAATGTTACAAAAGTATATATTTAGGTCCACATCGTCCAATAAATGCATGCACTGCAACAAAAATATATGGTATAATTTACACAGAAACTTAAATTAAGCATGCATGTTTTGTATATCTTATCAAAATTTTATTGTACTTTAAATTATTGTTAATTTCTTCAAAAACTTTTGGTATTTGACCTACTCTTCTGAGAAAATTATTTTTTATCTGTTTAACAAAATTTCCGGGTGCTAACCTCATCCATCAGACTTACTTGTACCGCACTTTCACAGTGTCTCGCACGTAACGCCGAACTGCCACGCACGCAACAGCACTATATTTGTAAGCCCAGCTTATTCTTCAATAGATACAGTCAAGCTATGTTTTGTATGGTGTAGTCAAATGTCCTTACCATGATATTTGAGCAAAACAGAGGAGTTTTGATCACAGCATTCACAGGCTCTTTCAAATGAGTTGACTACTCTTACAAATGTTCCAGTTTGTGAGTCACACACGTAACACTTGAGTGTAATGTTGTTCATTTCTTGTGTTTATGATAAATATATAAGTTTGATCATATACATTGTTAGACTGAACGCTCTTCTATCACTAGCAAAGGTAACACTTACGGTAGATGTAAAACTGGATAATAACAAGTCGTGGTCTACACTCCGAGAGTTTGACTTTGAAGCCTCCCACGACACATTCGGACGGCAGATCGTCCCTCTGTACCCCCAAACACCTTGTTTCACACCCCCAGACTGCCCACATTGGCCACTACTCATACTGATGACGTCACCAACGACGTCACAGATGACGTGGACACCCCTCAAACCGTGGTCTACACCACGAGAGCTTCACTTTGGGACCTCCCACGACGCATTCGGACAAAGGATGGTTCCTCTTTACCCCACATTCCGTCACACCCCCAGAATGCCGCACACTGAACATCCCATCACTGAGGACATGAGCATCCCTCAAGTCTTGGTCTATACCACTAGAGCTTCACTTTGACACCTCACACGACACATTCGCACCACGAATGGTCCCTCTCTACCCCCAAACACCTTGCTTCACACCCCCAGAACGCGCACTTTGGCTAATACTCCTATCGATGACGTCACCAATTACGTCACAGACGACACGGACATCTCTTAAGTCGTGGTCTATACCACGAGAGCTTCACTTTGACGCCTCCCACGAAGCATTCGGTTCAAGAAAAATCCCTCTCTACCCCAAAAACCTTCTTTCACACCCCCAGAATGCACACCTTGGCTACTACTCCTATCGATAACGTAACCAATTATGTCACAGTCGACATGGACATCGTGGTCGTGGTCTATACCACGAGAGCTTCACTTTGACACCTCCCACGACACATTCGGACCAATGTGGTCCCTCTCTACCCCAAACACATTCCTTTACCCCCCAGACTGCCCACTTTGGCTACTACTCCTACCGATGACCTCACCAGTGACGTCACAGAGGAAATGAACATCACCGCAGTTGTGATCTATAGTGCGAGAGCTTCATTTCGAAAACTCAAACGACGCATTCGGACCACGGATGGTCCCTCACTACCCCGAACACCTTCCTTCACACCCCCAGAATGCTCACTTTGGCTACAGTTCGTACTGATGACGTCACAAATGACGTGGACTCAAATTGGGTTCTTCACCATGAGAGCTTCACTATGATACACCCACGACCCATTTTGACCACGGACGGTCCCCCTCGGTCCCAATACGTCCCTTCACACCTCCCGAATGCCATCCTTGAAATCTTGGTCTGCACCACGAGGGCTTCAATTAGACACCTCCCACGACGCATTCGGACCACGGATGGTCCATCTCTGTCCCAAACACGTTCCTTCACACCAACAGAGTGCCCATTTTGGCTAATACTTCCACTGATGACGTCAGCAATGACGTCACAGAAGACAGGGACATCCCTCAGATCGTGGTCTACACCACGAGAGCTTTACTTTGACACTTCCCACGACGCATTTGGACCAGGGATGGTCCATCTCTGCCCGGAACACCTTGCTTCTCACCCCAAGAATGCCCACTTTGTCTGCTACTCCCACGGATGACGTCACCAATGACGTCACAGAAGACGTGGACACCCCTCAAATCATGGTCTACAGCACGAATGTTTCACTTTGACACCTCCCACGACACAGTTGGACCAAGAGTGGCCCACCTCGACCCCAAAACGCCCCTTCCCATTCCCTTTTATCACAATTTCCTGTCTGCGCATGCGTATCATGTTGAAAACGGACGATACACTAGTCTTGCCGGATGGACTCTCACGAATGCTTCACGATGACACCGAAACGGACCATTAGGAGTTCACCTAGACCCCAAAACGTCCACTCTAATACCCTTTCTCTACTACGCATGCACAGAATGACGTCAGTTCCACGTCATACATATCCAGTCGGATGCTCCCTCATGAGAGCTTCACATTGTTGCATCACGCGACCCCATCAGACCATTAGGGGCTCCCCCTCGACTCCAAAACGTCCACCCCAGCGCTACTTGCCCATTGCGCATGAGTACAGTGAATCTTTCAAAAAAATCACTGCTTGGCTTCAAGTCCCCGCCCAACGTGTTCTACGTGTTCTACGTGTTGAGACGAAGAAAACAAGATCCCACAACCAATACCGCAATGAGCATGTGTGGTTTTCCCATTGGGTTCAACACTGTCCACTGAGCCAGTATGGGCCTAGCCACCATAGCGCTATAGTGATCTCCCCTCTGGTAAATATTCGAGGCTATTTTTAACCTTGCCTTGTATGGGCAGACTTGTGGTGTAATGGATAACGTGTCTGCTTCTGGATAGCGCAACCCGGGTTCAATTCCCGCTAGGATCCTTTTCTTTCCCCCACTGTATGGAGAAACTGAGGGTTCCCCACTTGCCATTTATACTGGGCATAGTGCTGGTGATATTGTCGGGAACCCTTCCGGGGCTCAGAAAATCGGCCTTCAATCCGCAAGTTAATCACTCTTGTGCACGTGACCGGAAGTGACCTTCACATAACCCGGAAGTGAGCTTTGACCCGGATGTGACGTCAGCACCACAAGGCACAACGAAAAATTGTTCAAACAGAGTTATCTCCCCCTTAAATACGACTTTGGTGCCTGTTATGTACTACTGGCGACTCAAGTTTGCGTCTTAATACCGGTATATTTAGAAGCTGATGTTTGTTAGACCTAAACGTTTTTTTAGATGAATTTATTTATAAGACTTGATTAATAATATAAAACTAATTTATTATCTTTAAATATCCGTATTCCCCATTCATTTTGCCTGTCGGTCCCTGATTCATTTCGTTTGTTTGCCAGATCTCTTAATTTCTCATCGTCAGCGGAGGAAAATCTTCCTTTGTTCAGCTGATCACACGCGTGTTGTGGCTCATTTAAAACAGCAAGAAGAGGTTCTTCATCTGAGTCTCTCATGAACTCTTGGATCTCCGCTTCTCTAGATAATTCGAATCGGAAAGCATGTCCTGTTTCTCCTGTTGATTTGGTTCGTATTGTGTAACACTCGTATGTCCCAATTGGTTTGTAAATAGCTGCGATTATACATCTTCTGCCTTAAAAATAAACTAAAGTTCCTACTTGCATGGCACAATGTATCTATTTTATTCATTTATTCGATTGTACAGGCAGACGAGACTTTGTCCTGCAATTTATCACCCGCCCTGTGAAATGGATTCTCCCGAGTGAATACCTGCATGTGCGTATCAAGATAACGGGTGTAGATTTCATAAGTCACAAAGTTCTTAACCGTGCTAAATCGTGTAATAATTGCATGGTTATCAGTGCGTAATAGCTGTAAGTGTTATAAAATTACTGTCTGATTATGGATCTACTGATACATGTACATGCAGCTGTGTCTTAGCTTGTTCAAGGTACGGGGAGTCACAAGAGAGACAGAAAAAAAGGAAATATAAAACAATCCTGCTACGAAATGAGACAGAACCACTCCATTGTGTTTGAACTAAAGAGGATGGCCTAGCTCCATTTTTCAGAGCAAACTGGAGAAACACCGTGGGCCTGTATATGTTCAATGTGTTGCTAGGGATCTGCGGATAACTGTGGTCTTGTTATACACATAGAAAAGAGAAGAGAACGGAAAAAAATGTTTGCAAATGGTGGATAGTGTAAATCGGTATTATGAACTCTTTGGGGGAAATTCAATGACTCGGTACGGTTTATAATCACCTATGGAAAATAGAATGATCCGCTACTGGTTTCAACCTTGACGTATCGTGTAAGGTATTTCTTCCTGTAAATGATTCCAAACCATATATTATATGGTCAAGAAGGAAAGACGAGCTGCTGTAAACTATTCCTCGTGGTAATGTATCACTGAATGATAAATGATCAGTACCGGTATTTACTACATACACATCACTTTGGATATTATCAACACCGTTACGGAGAAAATGTTAGAAATATTCCTCGCGTACCTCTGATTTACGACCCTTCAGTGTCTGGATAAAAGGAAGGAATGTCGATGGAAAGAAAATAATGTTATTGATACGCTTATCTCGTACATCAATCGAATCCGTGTTCACTCGAAGTGACGAAACAGGTCCCATATTTGATGACCAGGTTGTGTTTAACGCGCGCGTCACTTTCCCCTTCATTGTTTTAAAATTGTGTGCCACACGGGAGTATAAGTCGTTTACCTGGTTTACAATCCGATTTTCCACAATATCAGTTGTATCAGCGCCGTGAAGACGCCGGCTTGCAAGGTTCTCAACAAGTGCCTGTCACATTTGTTGTTGTCGGTATGCTACTATTAATTTACTTGGAAATTTGAATATCTCGAAGTCAACAAATCACTTATGTCTAACTGTTCAGCCCCACATTTGATAATTTCTAACAGATTGGCGGGGGATAGCGGAAACCCTGAAAAGCGCATGCCAGCCGAACGATTTCCGTTTTGGCTTCGGGTAAAATGACTGGGCGCTGTACTGGCTCGGCAGGATATTAAATAGGGACAGTGGGCGAGTTTTTGTATAATTTGAACTAAGGTGAGATTGGGCCATCCCGTGGTCGAGCAAACTTGGCGCTTTCTGCCCTCAGCCACACAATCTGTCATAAATTATCAGCCGTGTAGCTGTAGGGTTGTAGGAAGCTCGAACTACAACTCACAGCGATCTGAACTTCAGTTGTATATCATTCGGTTTGTTCTGGTGCACCAATATGTAAAACTAATCGTATCGTATTTCAACGAACATGACGTACAATGTTTTAAACGCGTGAATCTTACTCCAGTGACTAATGTGGTATTTCAGGAAAGGTCCATGATAATTGAATCCGGTTGACCAAAAAATGTGAGAATTGACCTGTTACTGAACATGTGACCACGGAATACTGATCAATCTCTGTCATCTTTCATTTCAGGGTATCTCAGATTATCTCGTTGTTATTTTTGAGCTGGAATAGACGCTGAAACACATATTTAACTATTCGGTCATATACAACATGGATTTGTCCGAATTCTCAGAAACACCAGTTCATAAGACGATGGAAACAGAGCCAGAGTGGACTGTCCATATATTATCCACTGTGAAACACGAAACATCAACCGTGAATCTGGAAAATACAACATTGACCACTGTAAAACACGAATCTCTGACAGAGAGTCCGGACACGGCAACATTGTCCACTGTTGAACACGAATCTCTGACGGAGAGTCCGGACACGGCAACATTAATCACTGTAAAACACGAATCTCTGATGACGGAGAGTCCGGACAAGGCAACATTGTCCAATGTTGAACACGAATCACCGCCTGTGATTCCAGGCAAGGCGACATTGACGACTGTAAATCACAGATATCCGAATCTGGAGAAGGCGTCGGGATCACAACTGCATCGGCTAGAATATACAACGCCTGATTCTGTATTGACCCGAATCATGCTATCAGGGGTTAAGCAAGAACTGGTTGAATATAGGGACACTCTTGCTCTACCGGTAGTCACTCCGAACGAGCTAACGAGCATTCGGTTGGACGATTCTGTTCCTTGCGCATCAATGAAATTAGGGGAAATATCAACCCAGGTCATCGGCACATCGAAGACGTTGAGTACACGGCAGTCCATCAATTTCAAATTGTGTGACAGAGGAAGGGGCCAGGATTATCGAGTATGTTTGTGATAACACGGGGTGAATTATTACGTTCAGTTTAAATTCATTTCTGAGCATGATAGAACTATACTGTTTGGCATATCAATTTAGTCAATATCGTCATGCCAAAGATTTCTTACTAATTGATAGAAATGTAAATAATAACAGGCGGTATATTGATGTTCCTTTATTACATTTACCTTGATAATTGTACAATTACTAGTTATCTCAACATCAGAAGTGGAACATCATGTGACAGGTTTTTAACCAATCAGTCGATCTTTCGATCGATCTCCCATGCATTAGGTTCCATTGATGGCGCCTCTGAATCACACAAAGACCTCCCGGATATGCATTGCTATACGCAGACAGACTGTTGTTCTCCTTTGTCTCGTCACCCTTACATGAAAGGTGGATCATAATTATTAATAGTACTAAATATTTGATTTCAATGATGCTAAGAATACTGTAAAAATATTTGGATATCACTAAATCTATGAATAGACTATATGCTCAGTTGTTCATCATTCAAATTGGGGTTTATTATCTTTCAGGAAAGTCTCAGTTTTACCAAGACACATTACCCGTCAACACGGTACGATATAAACAATCACCCTTACCCCGTGACTTTGTATCAGCGACAAACAATCCCAATGGGAAATGTGGTGATGGAGGAGAATGAACAGACAGATGGACGCACAACAACTGAGAGGGCT
>JAVTVY010039724.1:0-17705 GCA_036873755.1 Hanleya hanleyi | reverse complement strand
GAATATATTTGTAATTTTTCTATTTAGACATCAAAATATGCAGATAATGTGTCATGTTATAGCTATTTAGTGTGGTATGGTTGTAAAAAATAATAGCGTCTGTATATATCGTATATCTGACTCAATACAATCAATAAACTCGAAATTAGGCAAAATATTTCTATTTTACTTTTCGATCCCAGGTAGAAACAAACACAATGGCATGACTTCTCAACCGAATCGCTTGATTTACCCTATCCCCAAAATTAAAGAAAATCCTTCAAGTTAGGAAAATATTCGTAACTTTTCTGTTTACTAATCAAAATAAGCAGACTATGTGTTATGGTAAGTCATATTCTGTGAACTCGTATGTTGATCTTAGTTGTTCTACTACAAACTGTATTTATTTAGTTTCCTGTAAGAAGTGTGGTCAACAGTATGTTGGCAAGACCACCCAAAGACTCCATCTTAGGGTGAATGGTCACAGAAAATCCTTTAGGAAAAAGCAATTGCTTATAGGTAAGCATTTTTCTGGACCCGACCATGGCTGGGACAACTTTAGTATCCAGATCATAGACGTCGTCTATCCATCTACCAAGGATTCCCCTTTGGATTTGAGAGAAAAATCCGAGAGCGGGAACTATTCTGGATGCTAGAGCTTGGGTCAGTGTTTCCGTATGGTTTAAATGATAATGTCAGTGGGTTCGGCAATGTTACAAACCACCGTTCAAATATATCCAATATTACCCAGCTATTTAAACCCCATCAACGGAGACATCGCAGCCATGGTTGGAGAAAGTTTAATAGTGCGATGATTCACGATCATATCACTTTAAATTACTTAGTGGGTTTAACTAACACACCCAATAGTACACATAACTTACGTACAGTTCTGTATGCGTTACCTCTGAGAGCTTTAAATCATATAGCCAGAGATATACAACAATCTGCGTCTTCAGGAAATATAATACCACCCAAAATCACTAAAGTATGTCAAGATATAGCGTATTTTCGGTTCTATCGTCCAGTGAACATAATCGAAACATCCCAAGATCGGCTTTTCTTGAAACTCAACTATTTAGATAACAGATAAAGGACTGGACATTATTAATTTACCTCGAATCCTGAATGATCCAGAGGTACGCAACACTCTACCAAATTATTTTAAGTTCACAGAACCTCCTTGCATTTCATTTAAGTATACTAAATCTATAGCCACCAAAATATCCAATTACTCTAATGCTGTCAAGGAGTTTGACTGAAACTTATACACGTCGGGGGGCTATAGTTGTCTTTATCTATACACCATGCACACATGTTGTGACTGGTGATCTTGATGTGGTGAGTGATAAGAACGTAAGATTACTCCTGATGAAGGGACCTAAATATAGAGAGCCGAGAAATATTAATCTGAAGGCCGACCAGAAGATAGTTCTGTCTGCTTTGGAGCAGTACGTTATTGATTTGGTCTAAGCGAGAAAAAGTTGAACCTACAGTACTCGCTGATTGGCTGGACCTCACCAAGAGCAAGGTCGTTGAAACAATCCGCCATATTGACAGAAATACCCTTCCCAAGCAAAACAAGTACTGAGAAGCCCCAATTCGCAAGAAGTTCTAGCAACTCCAGAGTAAATTCGTCATAGTCCCAGCAGACAAAGCTCCAAATAATATAATATTCATATGTAAATATTACTATTACCAGGTGCTGATTGAAGAATTGAGTGTAAACATATCGTCATCAAATACGTCTACTTACTCTCAAACTGCATTTACTCTGGAAGATTTATTTAACAATCACAAAACGTTTCTCAAGAAAAGAGGTATTTGTATTCCAACCAAACATAATGATATACCAAAAGTATACTGGCCACCCAAAATGCATAAATCACCTTACAAAGCTAGATTCATAGCTGGTTCTAGAAGCTGCACCACCAAGCTTCTTTCAACCCTGTTGACGAGGGCCCTTCAGGAGGTAAACACATTTTGGGAAAGGTATTGCGCCACTATTTCTAAAAACTCTGGCGTTGAATGTATGTGGATATTGAAAAACTCAAAATGCCTTACGGAAGAACTTGATGCTAAAGGTCACATACCGTATAGACATGTATCCACATTGGATTTCTCGACTCTCTATACTACAATCCCTCATCAGGACCTTATTGACCGTCTAAGTTCATTAATAGTATCTGTGTTCAAGAAAACTGATCGTAGATATATTAATGTCGGAAGCCATAAAGCATTCTTTAGCTCGACTACATACAAGAGATGTCATTCATGGGATGTTTCTTTGTTTATAGAGTTGCTTGAATTTCTCATTAAAAATATCTATGTGAAATTTGGCAACACAATATATCGGCAGCATATAGGTATTCCAATGGGTACTAATTGTGCACCCCTGTTGGCTGACCTGTATCTGTTCTCTTATGAATATGACTATATGCAGGCGCTTTCAAAAACCGATCGATTCAAAGCCCGTTCCTTCTCATTCACCAAACGCTATATAGACGATCTTCTCGCTGTGGATAATCGCTATATAAATGACGCAGTGAAGGATATATATCCACCTTCACTGGATTTGAAGGAAACTGCAGATAACCCTACAGGCACATCATATTTAGACCTATATCTCTATAAAAATGAAGCGGGCCTTCTCTCTCATCGACTGTATGACAAAAGAGATGATTACAATTTCGACATCGTAAACTATCCCTTTCTGGACAGTAATATTCCAGTGGGACCTGCATATGGCGTATACATATCACGCCTAGTAGCATTTGCTAGATCCTGTGTTAAATGTGACGATTTTAATCAACGTCACAAAATATTGTTGCAGAAACTTATACAACAGGGCTACACCAACAAGCGCCTCCATTCAAAGTTTCTCAAATTTGGCGATACATATCGTATGCTGATAGCAAAATACGAGCGTAGCGTGCAAGATCTATGGCGTTACGTTTCGTAACTTGTGTCTAATTCCGCTTAACCCGGGGCTAGGGGCCGCATGAACCCATGTACTTCAAGATCCTCATGGTACTCATATGAACAGCCACAATCAAAGCGTGACTGAGATACATCTTTTTTTTTTAGATGACGACTCTATAACGAATATTATGGATTAAGAATACTGATCAGCGATATGGATTTGATATTTTTGGAACATCATGATGTCTTGCTGGCATCATTGAAAACCGTTGACCGCTTCTCTCTTGCAGGAAATAAGCCTATGTTTATGTATACTATGATTGTCTTTTTGAATTTGGAATAGATCTTCGGATTATGGACGCGGATATTCTCTAATGGACGACGGCTGAATTATGAATGACGGACCAGACGCTTGTAATTATGTTACAGGTATTTAGTGTGGTATGCATTGTCAAAAATAATAGCGGCTGTATATCTGACTCGAAAATAGGCAAAATATTTGTTAACAGTATTTTCGTTATTTTGGGACAACACTATCTTGGAATAGCACAAGCTCTAGTGCCGAAAATTTGGTCGAGTCCCGTGTGGGACTCGAACCAGCGACCCCAGAGTCAGGCACCCAATCGCCAGCACCGCATGTCGGCGATCCAAACCACTCGGCCAACGGGCCTCCCACAAAAATAGGAGGCAGCAGACCGGTAGTCTTCAAAGCGAACACACAGTACCCCTCTGATGATCGTAATGACACAGCTCCCAAAACTGAATAGATATATTTTTTTTATCATTTAGAAAGTGATCGTATAACAGTATTTTCGTTATTTTGGGACAACACTATCTTGGAATAGCACAAGCTCTAGTGCCGAAAATTTGGTCGAGTCCCGTGCGGGACTCGAACCAGCGACCCCAGAGTCAGGCACCCAATCGCCAGCACCGCATGTCGGCGATCCAAACCACTCGGCCAACGGGCCTCCCACAAAAATAGGAGGCAGCAGACCGGTAGTCTTGAAAGCGAACACACAGTATCCCTCTGATGATCGTAATGACACAGCTCCCAAAGCTGAATAGATATATTTTTATCATTTAGAAAGTGATCATATAACAGTATTTCCCGTGCGGGACTGCCGGCTTTTAGAGCTGTCTTGCTTACTCAGTGCGAGAAATGGCTCAAAATCCAGCAAACTGCCTGTTGATTGGTTTTGTTCATGTCAAACAAAAGTCCCAATATACCGACTTAAGTAGTAGTGTCAACGGGAATAGACTCGCCTTGACCTTTGACCTCCGGTCAAACTACTTTTAATCGAGAGGGATGCAAGGTTGTTATTGGCCTTTGACAGCCAATCAGAAGAGATATAGCTCAGAAGCTCTGATTGTTCTAGATATTTCATGGAAATTGATACTAATTCATCGAAATGTGATGACGCCCGTCAACGCCCGTTGTTACGCCTTAAGGCCCCATCTTAACTCTTCTGTGTTCGGAGGTAGTTTTAGTGAAACCGGAAGTGACGTCAATACCCCATGCCGTCGGATGCTCCTCCACGCATGCGTCAACGTAAGACCTCCTACGACTCCATAGGATCACTAGAGGCTCACCTAGACCCAAAATGTCTATTCCCATACACTTTGTCTACCGCGCATGCGCACAATCACGATATTCCTACCCCATATCCACCCAGTCGGATGCTCCCTCACGCATGCTTCACAGCGATACCTCGCTCGACCCCATCAGACCACTAGCGGCCCCTCTCGATCCCAAAACGTTCCTTCCAATGCCCTCTTCCCACAATTCCCTGTCTGTGCATGCGCAGAATGACGTCAGTTGCACGTGACACCCATCCTCTCGGATGCTCCTTCACGAATGCTTCACATTGATACCTCACTCGACTCCATGTGACCAATAATGGCCCACCTGGACCCCAAAACGTCTATTTTCATACACCTCGTCTACCGCGCATGCGGAGAATGACCTCAGTTCCACGTTCCACCCAGCCCTTCGGATGCTCCTTCACGAAGGCTTCACATTGATACCTCACTCAACCCCATCGGAGCAATAGTGGCCCACCTAGACCCCAAAGCGTCTATTTCCATACACTCTGTCTACTGCGCATGCGCAGAATGACGCCAGATGCATGTCACACCCCATCCCTCGGATGCCCCTTCACGAAGGCTTCACATTGATACCTCATACGACTCCATCGGACCATTAGTGGCCCACCTAGACCCCAAAACGTCTATTTCCATATCCTTTCTCTACTGCGCATGCGCAGAATGACGTCAGTTCCACGTCACACCCAGCCCGTTGGATACTCCCAATCCCAACCCAATCGGTCCACTAGCGGTTCCTGCAGATTGCCGAACAGTCTCACGAAAACCCACGGTTTTGGGACTAATTCCGGTCCGCGGAGTCAGACCGCATCACCGCCAGACCGCATCACCACGGAGGAATACATGCCCCCAAGGTCACGCCCGATTCATCCAGACCGGAAGTGACGTCATACCTGCGCGCAACACCTCCACACACCTTCCTGCGCAACCTTCGCGCATGCGCAGTGGGGCGAACCTGAATCAATATGCGGGCTCTATACTACTTCTGTGGATCTTTCTTTATGCTCCGAGACGATTATGAGGATCGTGATATATGAATGACGAATCGATATACAGGTTGACACGTGGCATTGTGCACATGATTTCACGAGCTCTCTTTTTGAGGCAGGAATATCAGGCAACATCACCGAATCGTTATATAATCTTCGGAAATGTCCGTGACGAAATCCTTGACCCGTGTTCAGGGGCTCGTTACCGTTGTTAATTGGTTAAGTATGTTGATTGGGGAGGGGGGGGGGAGGGGGGCTGGAGGTCGTGAAGTAAAGATTTCTTCTTGAAGACCTCCACTCCCTCATCCCCCAAGTCAACATAAACAATTAACAACGGTAACGAGCCATTGTGCGTTTTGGATAGCGTTGCATAGCTTTGCAGGGGAAGCCGATATATGACATCACTACGGGTGTGTGGATCTTTCCAACCTGTAACCATCTCGGTCATCTATACGCGGTAAGACTGACCCTGGGATCGTGTGTATCCATGTTCAGCCTACTTTCGGCAACTGCCAGAGGGAATTTCCATAAATCAATATCACGTGACTTCGTCAGCCAATCAGCTAAGGTCTACCGACGTAACCCCAACGTAACTCGCCATTTTCGAGTCATGTGATGAACTACTTGTTCAAAATTTCAGATCCACCACACCTCTTGGATGATACGAAAGTTATACATACCATGGAGATAAAATAGCTCCATGTACATACCTATATATTTTGTAAGCCCAGGCAATATCTGTTTCAGAAGTGGTATGAAAACTTGTAATTTATCAGATTTCTCGAGTCTGTTCTCCGCCGGATGAAGGCCGAACAAAATCCGGTAAAGTAGCCTACCGGATATCGCTCCGCAATAATGGAGACACACGATTCGCAAGCCATCTTATGGATGGCGAAGTGTACGCAAATGTGGATCTTTCTTTATGCTCCGAGACGATTATGAGGATCGTGATATATGAATGACTAATTGATATACAGGTTGACATGTGGCATTGTGCATATGATTTCACGAGCTCTCTTTCTGAGGCAGGAATATCAGGCCACATCACCCGATAGTGGTAGAAGAAACGCTGCTGATGCTGCCGTTGTTGTTGTTTAATGCTTTACCTTATGGGATAGAGCCCGGAT
Organism: Hanleya hanleyi; assembly: GCA_036873755.1. Classification (NCBI taxonomy): domain Eukaryota; kingdom Metazoa; phylum Mollusca; class Polyplacophora; order Lepidopleurida; family Hanleyidae; genus Hanleya; species Hanleya hanleyi. The sequence continues at coordinate 11,086 of JAVTVY010039724.1, read as the reverse complement.
GACAACGCGATTTTTGTCGCAGCGCCATCTACATAAAAACCGTATTACCTGTCAAACGTCACAGTCATTCCAACAAGTCCACGGTGTGTATCCAAACAGATCTCTACCAGTGCAAACGATCTCTACCCGTAATGAAATTATCTCTACCGGTGCGTGAAGCGATAAATTGTTAGATGTTGGAGAGGAGCATGCCCGGTCAAGGCAAAATAATCAGCCAAGCACCGAAAAGGTCTGTAAACCACATAGCACAGCGTACCCATATGAGTATCTAGATTTATAGCACGTGCAAACTAAAGCCTGATGTCTTTTCGTTATTTTTTAATTTGGGACACAGGATTGCTATGCCGATTAGGAGAATCGACTCCATCACCAAAGAATGGTCTATTTTAGGGCATATCTGACTGTACACCAGCTGTGTTTGTCCCTTTAATTATGGCTTATTGTTCAAGTAACTGAAATAATTAAGCCTCAAAGTCGTCCTGTTTGATTGGGAGAAGAATTTCAATCAAAATCACTAATCATTTTACAACGATCTCTACCATGAGTTTGTGATATGCATGTTTTTCTGTGTTGAAGTTGACAACGATCTCTATCAGCGCTTACAGTGTTGGGATAGGCCTACTCTGGGAGATTTATAAGCTGAAACCAATGGGTCTACAAGGGAAATCAAGAGAGACAAAATCATATTACCATGTTAGGTCGACCCGCTCTCTAAAATGGAGATAAAAGCGGTCGTTTGCTAAAAGTAACACGTCGCTGAAGTTATTTCCTTATTCCCTATTCCCGTTTCGATATTCTAACTCGCGCTATGTGAAAGAAGTACCCTACATGAAAATCGACGTATTTCGACAACCAATATGTCTTTCATAACACGAATGAGACCATGTTTTCTCCAATAAATTTTCTTTGCTGTGAATATAGATTTGAGAAGAATACTTCAAAATGTGTGCTATTAAGGACATTTCTAAAGGGTCCTAGTAATATCTGTGTACATTTCAAAATATTTTGCTAGCCACTTTTAGAGTGGCCTAGATATCTCCCTAATACATTTATCTATCTTTCTGACCCATTTTTGGGTGTTTAAATTGGAGCTGCCATACCCTCCCAGACAGCGCTAAATGGGTATTATCTGGATATTTTTATAATTTACACCGACTGTATTTGTTGCTCCCAATCACCCAGAAATCGAATTTGTGCCACTTTTAGTGTGGTTTACATATCTTCCTAATACATTTATCTATCTTCCTGAGCCGTTTTTGAGTGTCTAAATTGGAGCTGCCACACCCTCCCAGACAGCGGTAAGTGGGTATTATCTGCATATTTTTATAATTTACCCCTTCTGTATTTGTTGCTCCCATTCACCCAGATATCGAATTTGTGCCACTTTTAGAGTGGTTTACGTATCTTCCTAATACATTTATCTATCTTCCTGACCCATTTTTGAGTGTCTAAATTGGAGCTGCCATACCCTCCCAGACAGCGCTAAGTGGGTATTATCTGGATATTTTTATAATTTACACCGACTGTATTTGTTGCTCCCAATCACCCAGATATCGAATTTGTGTCACTTTTAGAGTGGTCTACATATCTTCCTAATACATTTATCTATCTTCCTGACCCATTTTTGAGTGTCTAAATTGGAGCTGCCACACCCTCCCAGACAGCGGTAAGTGGGTATTATCTGCATATTTTTATAATTTACACCGACTGTATTTGTTGCTCCCAATCACCCAAATATCGAATTTGTGCCACTTTTAGAGTGGTCTACATATCTTCCTAATACCTTTATCTATCTTCCTGATCCATTTTTGAGTGTCTAAATTGGAGCTGCCGTACCCTCCCAGACAGCGCTAAATGCCGTACTTTACTTTACTTTTGATACTTTACACCGGCTGTATTTGTTGCTCCCAATCACAGGAGAAAAATCGAATTTGTGCCGCTTTTCGAGTGGTCTACATATCTTCCTAATACATTTATCTATCTTCCTGACCCATTTCTGGGTGTTTAAATTGGAGCTGCCATACCCTCCCAGACAGCGCTAAATGGGTATTATCTCTATATGGTTAATTTACACTATCTTTATTTGTCTCTCCCAATCACTCAGAAATCGAATTTGTGCCACCTTTAGAGTGGTCTACATATCTTCCTAATACCTTTATCTAACTTCCTGATCCATTTTTGAGTGTCTAAATTGGAGCTGCCGTACCCTGCCAGACAGCGCTAAATGGCGTACTTTGCTTTACTTTCTATACTTTACAGCGACTCTATTTGTTGCTCTCAATCAATCAGATATCGAATTTGTGCCACTTTTAGAGTGGTCTACATATCTTCCTAATACCTTTATCTATCTTCCTGATCCATTTTTGAGTGTCTAAATTGGAGCTGCCGTACCCTCCCAGACAGCGCTAAATGGCGTACTTTACTTTACTTTCTATACTTTACACCGGCTGTATTTGTTGCTCCCAATCACCCAGAAATCGAATTTGTACCACGTTTAGAGTGTTCTACATATCTTCCTAATACTTTTATCTGTCTTCCTGACCATTTTTGAGTGTCTAAATTGGAGCTGCCATACCCTCCCAGACAGCGCTAAATGGGTATTATCTGGATATTTTGATAATTTACACCGACTGTATTTGTTGCTCCCAATCACCCAGAAATCGAATTTGTGCCACCTTTAGAATGGTCTACATATCTTCCTAATACATTTATCTATCTTCTGACCCATTTTCGAGTGTCTAAATTGGAGCTGCCGTACCCTCCCAGACAGCGCTAAATGGTTATTATCTGGATATTTTTATAATTTACACCGACTGTATTTGTTGCTCCCAATCACCCAGAAATCGAATTTGTGCCACTTTTAGAGTGATCTACATATCTTCCTAATACATTTATCAATCTTCCTGACCCATTTTTGAATGTCTAAATTGGAGCTGCCGTACCCTCCCAGATAGCGCTAAATGGTTATTATCTGGATATTTTTATAATTTACACCGACTGTATTTGTTGCTCCCAATCACCCAGATATCGAATTTGTGCCACTTTTAGAGTGGTTTACGTATCTTCCTAATACATTTATCTATCTTCCTGACCCATTTTTGAGTGTCTAAATTGGAGCTGCAATACCCTTCCAGACAGCGCTAAGTGGGTATTATCTGGATATTTTTATAATTTACAACGACTGTATTTGTTGCTCCCAATCACCCAGAAATCGAATATGTGCCACTTTTAAAGTGGTCTACATATCTTCCTAATACATTTATCTATCTTCCTGACCCATTTTTGAGTGTCTAAATTGGAGCTGCCGTACCCTCCCAGACAGCGCTAAATGGGTATTATCTGGATATTTTTATAATTTACACCGACTGTATTTGTTGCTCCCAATCACCCAGATATCGACTTTGTGCCACTTTTAGAGTGGTCTACATATCTTCCTAATACATTTATCTATCTTCCTGACCCATTTTTGAGTGTCTAAATTGGAGCTGCCATACCATCCCAGACAGCGCTAAATGGGTATTATCTGGATATTTTTATAATTTACATCGACAGTATTTGTTGCTCCCAATCACCCAGATATCGAATGTGTGCCACTTTTAGAGTGGTCCACATATCTTCCTAATACATTTATCTATCTTTCTGACCCATTTTTGAGTGTCTAAATTGGAGCTGCCGTACCCTACTAGACAGCGCTAAATGGCAATTATAAAAATATCCAGATAATACCCACATAGCGCTGCCTGGGAGGGTATGGCATCTCCCATTTAGACACTCAAAAATGGGTCAGGAAGATAGATAAATGTATTAGAAAGATATGTAGACCACTCTAAAAGTGGCACAAATTCGATATCTGGGTGATTGGGAGCAACAAATACAGTCGGTGTAAATTATAAAAATATCCAGATAATACCCATTTAGCGCTGTCTGGGAGGGTACGGCAGCTCCAATTTAGACACACAAAAATGGGTCAGGAAGATAGATAAATGTATTAGAAAGATATGTAGACCACTCTAAAAGTGGCACAAATTCGATATCTGGGTGATTGGGAGCAACAAATACAGTCGGTGTAAATTATAAAAATATCCAGATAATACCCATTTAGCGCTGTCTGGGAGGGTATGGCAGCTTCAATTTAGACACTCAAAAATGGATGAGGGAGATAGATAAATGTATTAGGAAGATATTTAGACTACTCTAAAAGTGGCACAAATTCGATATCTGGGTAATTGGGAGCAACAAATACAGTCGGCGTAAATTATAAAAATATCCAGATAATACCCATTTAGCGCTGTCTGGGGGGGTATGGCAGCTCACATTTAGGCAATCAAAAATGGATCAGGAAGAAAGACACATGTATTAGGAAGATATGTAGACCACTCTAAAAGTGGCACAAATTCGATATCTGGGTGATTGGGAGCAACAAATACAGTCGGCGTAAATTATAAAAATATCCAGATAATACCCATTTAGCGCTGTCTGGGAGGGTATGGCAGCTCCAATTTAAACACCCAAGAATGGGTCAGAAAGATAGATAAATGTATAAGGGAGATATCTAGCCCACTCTAGAAGTGGCACAAGTTCGATTTCTGAGTGATTGGGAGCGACAAACACAGATAGTGTAAATTGACCATATCGAGATAATACCCATTTAGCGCTGCCTCGGAGGGCATGGCAGCACCAATTTAGACACTCAAAAATGGGTCGGAAAGATAGATAAATGTATTAGGAAGATATGTAGACCACTCTAAAAGTGGCACATATTCGATATCTGGGTGATTGGGAGCAACAAATACAGTCGGTGTAAATTATAAAAATATCCAGATAATACCCATTTAGCGCTGTCTGGGAGTGTATGGCAGCTCCAATTTAGACACTCAAAAATGGGTCAGTAAGATAGATAAATGTATTAGGAAGATATTTAGACCACTCTAAAAGTGGCACAAATTCGATTTCTGGGTGATTGGGAGCAACAAATACAGCCGGTGAAAAGTATAAAAAGTAAAGTAAAGGACGGCATTTAGCGCTGTCTTGGAGGGTGCGGCAGCTCCAATTTAGACGCTCAAAAATGGGTCAGTAAGATAGATAAATGTATTAGGAAGATATTTAGACCACTCTAAAAGTGGCACATATTCGATATCTGGGTGATTGGGAGCAACAAATACAGTCGGTGTAAATTATAAAAATATCCAGATAATACCCATTTAGCGCTGTCTGGGAGTGTATGGCAGCTCCAATTTAGACACTCAAAAATGGGTCAGTAAGATAGATAAATGTATTAGGAAGATATTTAGACCACTCTAAAAGTGGCACAAATTCGATATCTGAGTGATTGAGAGCAACAAATACAGTCGGTGTAAATTATAAAAATATCCAGATAATACCCATTTAGCGCTGTCTGGGAGGGTATGGCAGCTCCAATTTAGGCACTCAAAAATGCGTCAGAAAGAAAGATAAATGTATTAGGAAGATAGGTAGACCACTCTAAAAGTGGCACAAATTCGATATCTGGGTGATTGGGAGCAACAAATAGAGTCGGTGTAAATTATAAAAATATCCAGATAATACCCATTTAGCTCTGTCTGGGAGGGTATGGCAGCTCCAATTTAAACACCCAAAAATGGGTCAAGAAGATAGATAAATGTATTAGAAAGATATCTAGACCACTCTAGAAGTGGCACAAATTCGATTTCTGAGTGATTGGGAGCGACAAACACAGATAGTATAAATTGACCATATCGAGATAATACCCATTTAGCGCTGTCTCGGAGGGTATGGCAGCTCCAATTTAGACACTCAAAAATGGGTCAGCAAAATAGATAAATGTATTAGAAAGATATGTAGACCACTCTAAAAGTGGCACAAATTCGATATCTGGGTGATTGGGAGCAACAAATACAGTCGGTGTAAATTATAAAAAGTAAAGTAAAGTACGGCATTTAGCGCTGTCTGGGAGGGTACGGCAGCTCCAATTTAGACACTCAAAAATGGGTCAGGAGGATAGATAAATGTATTAGGAAGATATGTAGACCACTCTAAAAGTGGCACAAGTTCGATTTCTGGGTGATTGGGAGCAACAAATACAGTCGGTATAAATTATAAAAATATCCAGATAATACCCATTTAGTGCTGTCTGGGAGGGTACGGCAGCTCCAATTTAGACACTCAAAAATGGGTCAGAAGATAGATAAATGTATTAGGAAGATAAGTAGACCACTCTAAAAGTGGCACAAATTCGATTTCTGAGTGATTGGGAGCGACAAAAACAGATAGTGTACATTGACCATATCGAGTTAATACCCATTTAGCGCTGTCTCGGAGGGTATGGCAGCTCCAATTTAAACACACAGAAATGGGTCAGGAAGATAGATAAATGTATTAGGAAGATATTTAGACCACTCTAAAAGTGGCACAAATTCGATTTCTGGGTGATTGGGACAACAATACAGTCGGTGTAAATTATAAAAATATCCAGATAATACCCATTTAGCGCTGTCTCGGAGGGTATGGCAGCTCCAATTTAAACACTCAAAAATGGGTCAGGAAGATAGATAAATGTATTAGGAAGATACCTAGGCCACTCTAAAAGTGGCACAAATTCGATTTCTGAGTGATTGGGAGCAACAAATACAGTCGGTGTAAATTATAAAAATATCCAGATAATACCCATTTAGCGCTGTCTCGGAAGGTATGGCAGCTCAAATTTAGACACTCAAAAATGGGTCAGGAAGATAGATAAATGTAGTAAGAAGATATGTAGACCACTCTAAAAGTGGCACAAATTCGATTTCTGGGTGATTGGGAGCAACAAATACAGTCGGTGTAAATTATAAAAATATCCAGATAATACCCATTTAGCGCTGTCTGGGAGGGTATGGCAGCTCCAATTTAAACACCGAAAAATGGGTCAGAAAGATAGATAAATGTATTATGGAGATATCTAGACCACTCTAAAAGTGGCTAGCAAAATATTTTGAAATGTACACAGATATTACTACGACCCTTTAGAAATGTCCTTAATAGCACACATTTTGAAGTATTCTTCTCAAATCTATATTCACAGCAAAGAAAATTTATTGGAGAAAACATAATCTCATTCGTGTTATGAAATACATAATGGTTGTCGAAATACGTCGATTTTCATGTAGGTTACTTCTTTCACATAGCGCGAGTTAGAATATCGAAACGGGAATAGGGAATAAGGAAATAACTTCCGTTTCCTAAAAGTAACTTGTTATTTATCTAATTTAATAGGCCAAATATCTGTCACGCTACTGAAACAACATTGACTGGTTCTTAAAATGGCATATTAATTAAAGGACGTGGAACAATAGATAGATTAATGCGCCTGAAGTTTTGGAGCATTGGTTTCGTAGGAATCATAGTTATTGAGCAAAAACGCCCCTTTTTTCTTCCATTTTATAGAGCGGGATCGCTCAAACATGGCAATATGATTTTGTCTTTATTGATTTTCATATATATTTATTGATAAGGGTCTCCCTAACATGATTACGTTGAGGGAAAAGAACAATGTGCTATGAACACGCTGATGCTTTTGGCAAAAAGATACATTTACCGGTACACAAATAAAGGCGATTTGAAATTGAAAAAAAAGAGATGATACGATAAGGCGGCATTTTGGCCTATACGTGGTGCCGTTGAAATCGAAAAAATAAAATGACTCCATTTAGATCCTTTTTTTTTCAGGAAATAGCACATGATACGGATTCCAATTTCATGTCATAATTATACGTAATCATAAAGCGATCCAGGTAGAACTTTCACATATTGTGTACATATATTTTCTGTTGCCGTAACACAATTATTTTAGGACATTTCATCTTTCCGATGAGAGATGTTATCAGGGGAGTTAATGACGTCGCGAAAACTATGGAAATAGGAACACTTAAAGTTTTTTACATAAAAAAGTGGATCGAAGACCCACACTTTTTATTCGATGATAAAAAGATCGCATGACGGGGAAACAGTGTTCAAAATATCAGCATAGCTCACATGATGGTTTCCGAGTTTGGAGATTGTTTCGTAGTCTTAAAATGCAGTTTTCAACGCCACACATTTGAATTAAATGTAAAGTCATATAAAATTTATTCATTTATTATCGACTTTCCGATGTGTTTATGATCCAATAAAAAAACAATGCATGCGGATATATTTGTAGGCCTATGCTTTGAATTCCTTGCCTTGCTGCGCAGAAAATGTATTTTCCATGATTTTGGCAAAAACACCTGTGACGTGGTGATATTCGTGGGTATATACAGAAAAACCTAGATCTAAGACCATTTAATTTATTTAAGTTCTGCTGATCAACATGAATGGCGCTATTCACACCACAAAATCTAGGGTTGGCCACTGGACTCGACAACGTTTCCACTCTCAGAAAGTGTTAAATTGAAATTGTTGTATGTAACACTATAAATGTCCGAGAATTGACAAAAAGCGTTGAAAAAAAAAAGTTTTATATCCCACATTATATTCCAGTATGATGAGTAATACAACACTGTACAAGTGTTAAATTCAGCCTAATAAAGTGTAGCATAATGTTATATATTTTTTTAACACTTTCTGAGAGTGTTACAAATATAACAGTATATATGATGGTGTAACACCTCGGACATTAATAATGTTAAATAAAACGCTTTCATTTTAAGAGTGTTGAGATCATCTTCATTATATCAAGCCAATTTCTTCGTTCTCACTTCGAACCTTCGGACTAAGGTCATGCACATTGTGTACCGGTACGTAATTTTCCGAGCTCCCAATGACGAGACCGAACTGACTCGATCATCTTTCGTGCATGCGTGCGCAACTTGGCATCAGACAAATCCGCACAATATATCTCTGGTTCTAGGCCTGTGCATACGACTTGATTTGTAGATCTTTGTCCAACACTTTCCATGCACCGAACCTGTAGAGATAGTTGTCAAAAATTGGTAGAGATCGTTGTAATTGTAATTTCCGAAAAGTACATTGTGCACACATATTTTCACATAAACTTGCTGATTTTTACCCGTATATGTGAAATCTGACTGGAATTTGACAATATTTCTTTATAAAGTAGCCCTTTCTATCAGAATTTCAATTCAAGACATTAAAGACCGGTAAATTTCATCACATTCTCAATACTGAATCGTCGATGGGGCGATCGGTGTCCCTGATTATGAAATAATCAGAGGACGCACGTTTGAAACAAGAACGAAATATATTTCCTCGTATATTTAGGCGTACGCTGCGCTATATCATTCCGAGTATTACTCAGGTCTTCCTGGCAAAATAAGCTAAAATTGGTACATACCACTGCTCGTAAACCCGTAATATTAGCTGGTGGGGATCGTTGTGCAGATGGTAGAGATCGTTTGCACTGGTAGATATCTGTTTGGATACCTACCGTGAAGTCGCAGATCATGAAGTGTTAAAGTGTGGATGATAAATCGGTGATTACTCAGCTATAGAATTTTGTTAATTTTTTTCTACCGGGGTTTTTTGAATCTGATGGCATAATTCTGTCATGCCGAGCACGAGTTTACGCAGAGTTTACTATTCCTTTAACATACAATACCAAAAGATGCTACCTTTTTTTTCTCGTGATAAAAAAGTGATTGGGTGATCACACGGCCCATCGTGTCCGTGAAGGAATCACGAGGTGTATTTTAAATCTTTATTAATTACACATTTTCTCCAAGCAATTATTTCTAGGATTAATTTATCATCTTCAATAATGAAATTATGACTCTGATCTGTTATTTTGTCCAATGTCCTGTCAAATGCATATCTTTGCTTAAATAGCTTGTATGCTTTTCAGTAAAATGCAACTTTTCTTTCTTGAAAATTTCGCATTTTCCGAGTTCATCAAGTTTATAAATTGCTGAAAATCACGCTTTAAAACACATCATCTGTGTTGTTGTGTCCACAAGAATTATAGAAAGTGAATTTCCATAGAAAATAAAACCCAGCATGATAATATTATATTATAGCAAACGAAGAAATACTGTGTGAATTTTCTGCGGAAACAGTCGTTTAGGAGAAAGAATATGTAAAGTTCGACATAAGTACGCTATCCTTTCGCTTTCCTAGTAAAATTTGTAAACACGTCCTCTGTCTATATATACACTCTCAGAAATATTCAGGGAATAATCCTGAATAGATCAGGCTGCACATCCACAACTCAATTTCAGGGATTTTACCTCAGCAACCGCTGTGGGCCTAGTAGTATACAAAGCGTAAATTGAGTCACATTGACCCCGGAAATTGGCCTGTTTTGTGGAGGGAACGTGGAGGAGACAGGCATGTGGTTGGTGGTGGGAGGTGGGTGTAACATGGCGGCATGTGGTTGGTGGTGGGAGGCGGGTGTAAGATGGCGGCATGTGGTTGGTGGTGGGAGGCGGGTGTAAGATGGCGGCATGTGGTTGGTGGTGGGAGGTGGGTGTAACATGGCGGCATGTGGTTGGTGGTGGGAGGCGGGTGTAAGATGGCGGCATGTGGTTGGTGGTGGGAGGCGGGTGTAAGATGGCGGCATGTGGTTGGTGGGAGGCGGGTGTAAGATGGCGGCATGTGGTTGGTGGTGGGAGGTGGGTGTAACATGGCGGCATGTGGTTGGTGGTGGGGAAGGCGGGTGTAAAAGATGGCGGCATGTGGTTGGTGGTGGGAGGGCAGGTGCAAGATGGCGGCATGTGGATGGTGGTGGGTGGTGGGTGCAAGATGGCGGCATGTGGATGGTGGTGGATGGTGGGTGCAAGATGGCGGCATGTGGTTGGTGGTGGGTGGTGGGTGTAAGATGGCGACATGTGGTTGGTGGTGGGTGGTGGGTGTAAGATGGCGGCATGTGGTTGGTGGTGGGTGGTGGGTGTAAGATGGCGGCATGTGGTTGGTGGTGGGTGGTGGGTGTAAGATGGCGGCATGTGGTTGGTGGTGGGTGGTGGGTGTAAGATGGCGGCATGTGGTTGGTGGTGGGTGGTGGGTGTAAGATGGCGGCATGTGGTTGGTGGTGGGTGGTGGGTGTAAGTTGGCGGCTTGTAGAAAAACGTATAAAAGGAGTCGATTTTTAGGGAAGGGGTGTATTCATTGCACTACC
>JAVTVY010039723.1:0-18112 GCA_036873755.1 Hanleya hanleyi | reverse complement strand
TACCTGACCACGTGCTTTAATGCCAGTTCACCAAAAATGATGACGCTGTATATAATTAGCGAGGCGCCCTCTACCGGCAGAAGTCGGAAACTGCGTGACTGGGTCGGGATCTAGCGCTCATCTTTCGGGTGCGGTCTATAAATACAAACATTAATTGATGTATTCAATACCTTCTAGTACAACTATGTATATTTATTTGTTCACAAGTGATATAAACAATATTTTAAAAGGTGATGGTACGATAAGGCGGGATTTTGGCCTACACGTGGTGCGGTTGAAATCGAAAAAAATAAAATGCCCTAAAAATACTTATGTTTTAATGTAACTGCAAGAGAAAATATAAGTACACAATATGTGAAAGTTTTAGTGCTATTTCGTTATGATTATAGTTATCACATGAAACTGAAATCCACAGCTTGTGCTATTTCGTGAAAAATGAGTCTAAATCGAGTCCTTCAGACACGCATCTAGACGCGAAGGACCCCTTGGACCAAAACGCCATTTAACCTGGTGTTGTGTGGTAACATTATATCCCCACTGCTGGAAGATCTTTTTGGTCCAAGGAGTCCTTCATACTAAAAAATGAAAAGATATGAATGATAACGTTTGAAGTTTTCGTAAGTAGATTAAAGTGACAAAATAGCCTGTTACAGTTGTTCGTATGTCGTGGTGTAGTGGATACGCACGTTGGATCACAAGCGCCTCGAAATTTTCTTTTACCGAGTTCGATTCCCAGGAGGGCAACATGTGTGACGTCGGGAAGTTATTTCAATCTCATTTCTCATTTCTCATTTTTGTAAAAGAAAATTGCATTCAGTGTATCTGAAATAAGATTTTAGGCTATCATTATGAACCAATTAAAAGCAAAATAAATATTGTTTACCGATGACACGATACCGTGTGACATTACGGGCTAGTCAAACGTTGAAATCGAACGATCAGTCGCTCCGTTGATTGACAGTTCCCGCCGACGACAAGTTGTACATTGCATTGTGACTGACAGATGGAGAGAAGAAATGTACATTCCTATGAGTCGGCTGGCTGTGGGCAAAAACCTCGCCTTACAATACCATCTCCTTTCCCATTCTTCTCTTGTATATCACTCAATTCTTAATTCGGGAAGTAAACAGCTACGTCGCGAACTATATCAACTCAAAATTATCTCATTGTTTCCTTCTCACCCGCTTCACCATCAATTAGCATGAACATCTCACTGAATGTGTGGCTGACATTATGGAATTTTCAGGAGGTAGAACTCAGAAAATTCGCTGGAAAGTGCGTTAGTTAAACATTTCGAGCACAAGAGATACTTTATTCTACACTAATAAATACGAAGCTGCGCATCTGAAAACCCCTCGGCTCTGGGCACCAGCCATTCATAATGTATTCAATTTGAACCGTACTACTTTGAAGACGTCAGGAACACCAAGCAGTCAATTAAGTGACAAATATACAGATTATTACAAATTTTGGAATTAGGAATGGCCCCCAAGGTTTCCGTCAAATCAGAGAAACCGGCAGTCATTACTTGTCCCTTGATGTATCGATGATGTATGCCAAGTATCATACTGAACACTTGAACAGTATCAAAGGATATACAGATCAATGATTCTACATAAATTAAAAATGGCCACCAAGATTTCCATGCAATCAGAAAAACGGTTCTGTCATTCATTGTTAGTCTCTTGATGTATTGATGATGTATACAAAGTCTTGCATCAAACACTTGAACGGTAAAGATTTTGCATACATTAAAGATGGCAATCAAGTTTTCCACCTAACCAGATAAGCTGGTTGTCATTAATTGTAAGTTACTTGATGTATTGATGATATATAGTTCCATATGAAGCAATAAAACGGTATGTCAGACTACAGATTATTAATGATTTTGAATAAATTAAAAATGGTCACCAAGTATATTTCCGCCAAACCAGAGAAACCGGTCCTGTCATTCGTTGTAAGTCTCTTGATGCATCGATGATGTGTACCAAGATCATATTCAACACTTGAACATTATCAAAGATATAGATCATTAATGATTTTGCATAAATTAAAAATAGTCGCCAAGATTTCCGCTCAATCAGAGAAGTTCTGTCATTCATCGTAAATCTCTTTATGCATCGATGATTTATATACCAAATATTACACCAAGCACTCGAACGGTATCAGAGATAGAGACCATTAATGCTTTTGCATAAATCAAAGATGGCCGCTCATCCTTCCCGCCACTCAGAGGAACTGATGTGGTTACTCATTGCAAGTCTCTTGATACGTCGATGCTGTATACATACCAAGTTTCGTGTAGGACACTTAAATGGTATAAGAGATATACATCATTAAAGATTTTGCACAAATTAAAGATGGCCGCCAAGGTTTTCACCCAATCAGGGAAACTGGTTTGGTCATTCCTCAAAAGTTTCTTGATGTATCGATGATCTATACCAAGTTTCACACTGAACGGCGAAATGGTATCCGAGATACACAAGGTTAATGATTTCGCATAAATTAAAGATGACCGCCAAAGTTTCCACCCAATCGGGTCCAGATTCAATAGGTTCTGGGTCACGAGCATATGGATGTGCACTGCAAGTTTGGTGTGCCTAGAGTAAGTCGTTCTAAACATATCTTGTTAACGAGAAATGTGACGGACAGACGGACACCCCGACAGACGATCGGACCTACATGACGCCGGCAATACCCTTCGGCTAAATTTTGACCGAGGAGTAAATACATGTTCAAAGGGTCAAATTGCTGGTAAAAGGTCAAATATTCCTACGAAGTAGGCTACAGATCGCAAATTGTCCGGTAATGAGTGAGTGAGTCAGTCAGTCAGTCAGTCCATCCGAATCCTTTCGTCGGCAAAATAAGGAGAACCATTGACATTAGAACCTTCAGTTGATTTTTGGCATGAACGTGCATTAGGGCATTGTTACGAGCAAGTTCTGAGCTGACCGAATTCTGATGAAAATTTGATTTATAATTATTTTTTTATTATTTATTGTTAGCTCAGCGAGTGCACTGTCATGCCCATAGGGAACCCTTGGCTGTATGTTTCACTGTATATATAACACAGTACAAAACGTGATGGGATAATGAAATAGGAAATGCTAATTTTCCATCATTTGTTAGTGCATTTATCTACACTACTATTACCAACTTGCCATTCTTAATACACACAATTCAGTATATTGTTATAGATATATGTAAACTGTGGCCTTTAACGTGTATCCTATTTCACATCCAAACATTTCATCACAGACCAAATCAGGCTTCAAATTTAGGTCAAATTGCCACTGGTGGTGAAATATCATACATCAACCAATTAAGTCAGCCTGGTGCAATAACCCAGCAGAACAAAGAAAGATGTGGTATCATCCTTCAGATTAGCCTGTGAGCAACAATGATAAAGTTTACTGAGGGTGAAACAAAGCCATCCTGCAAGCCACCCAAGGAATTTATCAGCTTGTGTTGGGACATTTTGTTGGTATCATGTAAGTTGTTTAATAGTTTACTCATTCAAATCTCCATACCATATTTTCTGTTATTCAACAGACAAATGTCTTTACTGGTTTTAATTGTTTAAGTTTTACTGGGTTTCAACTGCTACAGATAGTAACATAGTACTGATACTGTAGAAATGGGTAGTGTGAATTTAATTATTCCATGTTGAGTACAATTTGTTCACATGAATGGTGGAATGTCTGGACTCTCAAATGAAAGTGTGTTATACATGTACATATCTCAAGCATGTCAGGTTTAAGGAACAAACATGATTGCAATTAAGATATAATCAAAGAAATTTCGTGACAATTATTGAATCTAAGTAGGCCCCTACCTAACAAAATTAGCTTAATAAAAAAGGCCTTCCTGGCGTAAATTGTTTTCTTTTGAGAGAGAATGGTATTTCCTGAGTTAAGAATTCCCTGTATAAAGATAGGTTGTTCAAGGAGGCTTTGTTTTTGCCGCTGTTGTGTGCATCAAGTGTATGGAAACATGATATATGCACCCAGAGCCCTGATCTACAACTGTATAAAACTCAACATCTGGCATTGACGGCATGTTTAAATTGTCTTAATTTATTTTCTTTGGGTAGAATTTAACTAGATAAAGTAACTTTGATCATGATGTGAAAATATGAGCACATACTTTGAGGTTTTTTTTGTACCTCTTGAATATTGACTATATATCACACTGGGATATAATTTAAACAAAAAATTACATGTGTAAACAAAATATGTCTAAATTTTTCTTGTCATTTCAAATCTTGATCCATTTTGATTCCTTGATTAACGGATACAGAATCACTGCCACGGAGTGTGTTGGTGTGTCGCAGCAATGTAATTCCGATTCACACAACGAATCTGAGGTGGTTTAATGTTTATCAATGAAGAAAATCACCGATCAACCGTCACAGAATATAATGTGAAACAAGAAAACTGGAATAGTACATTCATCAGATTGCCGATACCCAAAATGTGTTGTCTCATATATCTAGATAACAACGTGATGTAGAGACGCTATTTATTCGTCTTTGTACCGGTTATGCTCAAGAGAATGACATAGAATCATTATTATCTTGTGCAGAGAAGGTGTTGATCTTGAGTTGAATTACCGTAAACTACATAAATGCTACCTTTCTACTATAGTACTATATATAAAAAATTGTTGTATTGTTGGGAAAATAATGTGATTCAAAAAGTTGTTTTAATCCTGGACAAGGGCACTGAAAACCATTAAAGAGATGTAAATGTATTTTCACACGTAAGCTTGAAATCTACTGAACCTATATTATTCAATCTGTTTCCTTTAATTAAAAAATTGTAAAATTAAATCGGCGATCGTTATTTATTTTGGAATGAAGGCGCATTAGGAAACTGTTACCAACAAGTTCTGAGCTGACCTACTTTTGATGAAAATTTCTGGTGATTTTTGATGAAAATCACTGGCGATTCTGACTTGGGCGGTGCCCATCTTAATATAGACAGGATTTCAACTGGGGGTGGGGATTTCCAAGAGTTCAGTTCGCGTTCGAGTCCTAATGCCTACTCTACTTCGTAGGTCCTGTGACGTTAGTCACACTGCTCATGTGGTTACAACAGACCGCAAAAGTCACTACCTATGTGAAGAGTTCTAATCAGTGTCTTGAGTAAGGATTGTATCTATACAGATCATGGAAATGCAATGGCATAAGTCAGTTTGGAGCTAAAAGCTAAGCAGGGTGATTGCGGCACTTTGTTTAGGAATACTCCCTTGTTGGCATGAGTTTACATGAATACTATAGTCTCATTGTATTACTTTGGCTTGTATTTATACCAATAAAATAATTGCAAGGTGATGGGTTAAAAAGTCAGATCAAATTCTCAGATATTCCACCATTATATCAATGTATACCGATACAGATCAGAAAGGCAAACAATTAAAATTACACATATTAAATTAGTGCTTGGCTAATTCGGAATATTGACAATTTCCCGATTTAAAGAATTGTCGAGAACGCAAATTCCAAATGACTCCTCGTGGCTGCCATCTTGAATTTACATATGCACGATGCTTTATGTGGAGGCAATATGTTATACACGCTGAATGAACCCGGAACGATAAACTAAGATGTGTCAAATGCCCCAGTTTCTCAAATGAGTACATTGGAAACTATCCCTGGGTGAAATGCAGAATGTGTTGGTTTTAGTGCACTAGTTTTAGAAAGGGAAATTTAACAGACAAAAATAACAGTAGCCAAGCCCATGCAAACTGCTGTTCTATTCTTACGACAGACTATTAGGGTGAGCAGTTCCTGCGAGTCAATAAACAATACAATACACTCAGGCAGCTATTACCGATTACAATAGACAATCGCGTGAAAGGTTAATCTCTTCCCAGCTGGATATCGGACCACCTATAAGGCAATCTGTTTAATTTTTCCAGTGCCTCAGAAACTAAATTTTTAATCCTAACATTGAAGCACTTCTAATTAGAATTTTGATGGCATTTTTTTCGCCAAATGTCAGACGAAATAGTGAATATTTGAATGAAGAAATAAAAAAAACAATTTTGATTCCAACGGTATAGCTATCCTTAATGTCATAGGTGGGGTATTAGAGTATAAATCCTTCGTCATAATAAATGGCTTGCCATACCTCGGCAATCACTTTGAGGATTTCCACGAGATCAACATCAATTCTTTTTAAAATTATGCGGAACCAGTGTAGATGCCCTTAACATCGCAACGACCGTTATAGCATTGTAATACGACATTAACGGTCGACATTTCGGTCCTTAATATTGCAATAGACGAAATTTCGACATGATCGACCCTTACCGTCGCATTGCTCAAAGGTCGACATGATGGAGCTTAACATCGCAATAATATCGACGATTAATATCCCAATGTCTGCTCAAAGGTCGACATGATGGAGCTTAACATCGCAATAATATCGACAATTAATATCCCAATGTCTGCTCAAAGGTCGACATGATGGAGCTTAACATCGCAATAATATCGACAATTAATATCCCAATGTCTGCTCAAAGGTCGACATGATGGAGCTTAACATCGCAATAATATCGACAATTAATATCCCAATGTCTGCTCAAAGGTCGACATGATGGAGCTTAACATCGCAATAATATCGACAATTAATATCCCAATGTCTGCTCAAAGGTCGACATGATGGAGCTTAACATCGCAATAATATCGACAATTAATATCCCAATGTCTGCTCAAAGGTCGACATGATGGAGCTTAACATCGCAATAATATCGACAATTAATATCCCAATGTCTGCTCAAAGGTCGACATGATGGAGCTTAACATCGCAATAATATCGACAATTAATATCCCAATGTCTGCTCAAAGGTCGACATGATGGAGCTTAACATCGCAATAATATCGACAATTAATATCCCAATGTCTGCTCAAAGGTCGACATGATGGAGCTTAACATCGCAATAATATCGACAATTAATATCCCAATGTCTGCTCAAAGGTCGACATGATGGAGCTTAACATCGCAATAATATCGACAATTAATATCCCAATGTCTGCTCAAAGGTCGACATGATGGAGCTTAACATCGCAATAATATCGACAATTAATATCCCAATGTCTGCTCAAAGGTCGACATGATGGAGCTTAACATCGCAATAATATCGACAATTAATACCCCAATGTCTGCTCAAAGGTCGACATGATGGAACTTAACATCGCAATAATATCGACAATTAATATCCCAATGTCTGCTCAAAGGTCGACATGATGGAGCTTAACATCGCAATAATATCGACAATTAATATCCCAATGTCTGCTCAAAGGTCGACATGATGGAGCTTAACATCGCAATAATATCGACAATTAATATCCCAATGTCTGCTCAAAGGTCGACATGATGGAGCTTAACATCGCAATAATATCGACAATTAATATCCCAATGTCTGCTCAAAGGTCGACATGATGGAGTTTAACATCGCACTAATATCGACAATTAATATCCCAATGTCTGCTCAAAGGTCGACATGATGGAGCTTAACATCGCAATAATATCGACAATTAATATCCCAATGTCTGCTCAAAGGTCGACATGATGGAGCTTAACATCGCAATAATATCGACAATTAATATCCCAATGTCTGCTCAAATGTCGACATGATGGAGCTTAACATCGCAATAATATCGACAATTAATATCCCAATGTCTGCTCAAAGGTCGACATGATGGAGCTTAACATCGCAATAATATCGACAATTAATATCCCAATGTCTGCTCAAAGGTCGACATGATGGAGCTTAACATCGCAATAATATCGACAATTAATATCCCAATGTCTGCTCAAAGGTTCAAAACGTGTTTTTAAAGATCGTAGTATGAAGAATAAGATTTACTTATGATTTCCAGACTTTAATCTGTTTGATTAAGAATTGTTAAACTAAACGATTCATCCGCGAAATACAGCTTTCCACAAATTCAACTTGTGTATATGTCCAGCTCCTAGAGCTAAGGTCCGGTTACAAGCGTCAAATCTGTAAGCCAGTCGCCTCAATAATATGTCCGACGTCCATAATCAAAATGCTTTATTCGCACTAAAAGCGACCATATAATGATCGTTTTGCACAAGCTAGTTTCTTTCAAAGCAGAACTGTTACAGTAAGCACTATCCAATAATGATTACTAGCGGTTCCTTGGAAAATTCCGATGCGATTTCTTGTGTAGAATTTATGTTAGTATCGCTTTGTTTGTACTGCTCATGTGAGCGCCATGAGAATCTTGCATTATAGTGTGCTTGAGTAAGAAATCATGAGTAAATTTAAAATAGTATAATTATAACACAAGGCTATTCTATGGATAACAACTTCTTTATTGCTGTGGAGCTGACGTTTCGTTGGAGATACTTCCAACAACACTAAAGAAGTTGTTATCCATAGAATAGCCTTGTGTTATATACGCCGACTTCTAAATGCCTATCAAAGAAAGTATAATTATATAAATACCAAGAGTCACTTGGAAGAGGATAGGCCTGAATGCGGTCAAAATGCGAAAACGTTAAGCCACGATATCTACATCGATATTATCACTACGATGTTAAGGGCCGTCATATGGCGAACCTTAACACCGCCAAGATCCAAGGGCCAAAATAGTCGAGCCTTAACATCACAAGGACAATTTTATATCAACGCTTAGCATTGCGATGCGATGTTGAGAGCTTCTACAAATCAGCTTCACACATAACGGATAGACCAGCGATAGATAGGTTGGTAGTGCCTTTGAAGTTAATATAATCACACACACATGGGCGACAGTGGGCCACAGTGGTCCGCAAGCCAAAGTGATCCGCAACCACAGATTTAAAGTTGCAAGTAGACAAGATAAAAATGATGTTGTCAAATATATACTTCTAGCTGTTCAGCTAGCACTATGAAATATTATGTATAATTTGGGATATAATGTATAACATGTATAATTTGGGCCAGCAGACCTAGTCATAGACCGCGGAACCGCCAAGGTCGGGGCAATAATTTCTGTAGAAGAAAATAAAATAATAAAATATAAAATAAAATGAAAGAAAGGAACAAAAAAAAATCCAAGAGGGAATTCTGCTGTGCCATTTGGATTGCCAGTATGTACAGAAATCGTTCCTTTCCATATAGTGCAATCTATATATATATATATATTGTTTTTGTAAAGATGGCGCCACGTTACCAAAATCTAGTCATCCCGTTATTTCTATACTTTGGCGAAGGCATGCATAACGCATATATACTGTCGTTTTAAGCTTTACTTTAATAGTTATCGTCATAATGCATAAGAGATTGGGTTTTTCAATCACAAAAAAAACAGGTCGCAAATTCCAACCAGATATTGAAGATGTGCATTCCGAGGTACATTTCTCTCAAAGCCCATCCACTCCTTCCAGAGAACCGGAGCCTGTGGATATTGTCCCGGATGTTGATGAGAATACAAAGCTCACTGATAAATCTATTGTATCTGTCAGTCGCACTTGGACTCCCAACTAGTTCATTGATCGCTCCGATTCCATCTGTCTCTTCGGCAGCAGCAACTTCATCTGCCTCTTCGGCCACTTCACCTCATAGGAAACCGCCTCAAACAAATCTCCTCATTCGTATGGCAGGGTTCTCGAACCTGCCCAATCAGCTCAGAAAAGGATGTGTTCGGTTTGACCGTATTTTTTTCCTTAGTGTGTTGCGTTTATACACCGAAAATATAATTTCCTCTCGTTCACTTGAAAAGTTATTAGCTTGAGAGAGAAAATACTGAATTTTCATATTTTCAATTTTCACCGAGAAGGGATTTGTCAAAAAAATATTACGAGTATTAGAAAATAAGCATTTGTTTGTTTTTGCAATTTTTTGCGATATTCTTGAAGGGAATTCCCTTCATATATAAAATATGACACCTTTAACCAAAACGAGTCTTACATATCGAAATGCGGTGCGTTTGATCCAAAATGATACTGAAAAATCGTTTTGTTTAAAGGTGTCATATTTTTATAATACTGAAATATGTCAAAATGCTTGTAATGCTCTGAAAGGATGTCGTTCACCGTCATTCAGCACATGATTCCTCAAGCCGGTAACTGTAAACAGCTGCTTGGCCGAATGGTTGCAGTGTCGGACTACAGATTAAAAGAAACGCAACAGTTTGGTTCGAATCCCCAAATTCCTGAAAAAATATTTTCATTTTTTCCTTTTTTCTTCCATCTTCAGTTTGGACTTTAAAGTGACGTGAAATGAAAGACAGCGAAACCCTAACGCACATAATCCCTTATTTTATTATAATTCGTGAATAGAATTGCACACAAACAACTCCACACACACAGTCAGACCACTTGTTCAGTGTTTGAATATTCTGGCGATCCAGCAGTGCAAAAAAATAATTGTTACACATATATAATTTCGTCTTAGGGCAGCGGAAAGTTGTAACTATGAATTGAAAAGTTATAAGGTTAAACTTGTCTTATACAATGTATCAAGGCCTTTATTAAGGAAATAACTCTCAGCAAGTGGTGACGCTTGCTTTCCCATGTGCCAATATGTTTGTTTTTTTGTTTTTTTGCAGTTACTTCCTTAATTATTGTTCGCTGAACTTTTGGCAGTGATTTTTCAGGTTTCGAGTCGGTTTATATATTAATATAACTGATTATTGTTCGTAAATATCTGGGTCGTTCATGAAAATACTAATGGTAACCGTATGAGAATATGAACCAAAATTTCCCATTAGACTGGCCTCGCCTGTCGGACAAAGAGTTGGGGAATACCTGAGCATTACGTCACAATTTACCGGCCGGCTCGGTGCGAGACAATAGAGCAACAGAGAGCGACTCTGAAGGGAAATATATCCATCTAAAGCGAACACCTCCTTTGCTTTTCTGTTCAGAGATTTTGGGAAGATAACGATTAAGCGCAATTTTCAACAGGATTGGTTAAGAAATATAACTGCCTCCACTACGAAAGCACCGATACAATTCTGACAATTTTGATATAAAGAAGGCGGTGAGTCGCTTTGAGGACTTGTCGGATCGCAGACAACCGATCTCGGGAAAATTTTAAAGCGTAGGCAAATAAAAATTGCGTGCGAGTTGGAAACTAATTCCAAAAAAAATATATCAGTATAAAATTTTGCTAAATCCGCTTTTTGTTTTATGATATACAGCTGAACAAGATTGTATCCTGCATTTACTTTCTTCCCCTAAGAAAGAACACGAAAACGGAAGTACCAATTTTAGTGGTAACTGAGAGTTAAATTTTATATTTATTTTTATCCGCACGATACATTGCTGATCACGTACGAATATAATGGAGGAAAAATTCAACCGGCCGTTGATGTTTGAAGACTTGATTATGAGCTGCCGTTTATGACAATATTATACACGGTGTATATATATAATGGAGCATGGAAATATGGTGATACTGAATGAATATGGTGTGAATTGGGTCGTTATATTGGAAATGTTGTTATATTGAAAGTTACAAAATATGGGATGGTTTTATCGTATATTGTAACATTGTGGCAATGTATATGAAATGTTATTTATATAGAAGTAAAATGCCAACTAAAGAAGTTTTGTATATATATGAAGAGTGGTGTAATTAGATACACTCTACATTTGCTAAACATATAAACCGATTGAACGTATATAGTGTAAACTGATATTGAACGTATATAGTGTAAACTGATATTGAACGTATATAGTGTAAGCTGATATATATATAGAACGACTGAATACGGCGTATTTGATACGGCGTATTTGACAAAGACGCTTAACGGATATGGCAGGCGGAAGTATGCTGTGAGCATGCACGTTGTGCTCGCGCAAAGCATTGCGAGTAGTATACAAGGCGTAAATTGAGGGAATAGCGCCTCACTGCGCATGCGCAGAACCTGGTGTGACGTCATAAGTGTGTAAAATGGGGCGGTGTGCGCATGCGTATGGCCGCCATGTGGGAGGTGGGTACAAGATGGCCGCCATGTGGGAGGTGGGTACAAGATGGCCGCCATGTGGGAGGTGGGTACAAGATGGCCGCCATGTGGGAGGTGGGTACAAGATGGCCGCCATGTGGGAGGTGGGTACAAGATGGCCGCCATGTGGGATACAAATGTGGGAGGTGGGTACAACCCACCTCCCACACATCACGCATGATCTGACTTACCTGACCTGACTTGATCAGCCAGCCAGCCCGCCAGCCAGTCCTCCTATGTGGGAGGTGGGACAAGATGGCCGCCAAGTGTCAGTCAGTGCAAGATGTGGGAGGTGGGACAAGATGGCCGCCAAGTGTCAGTCAGTGCAAGATGTGGGAGGTGGGACAAGATGGCCGCCAGTGTCAGTCAGTGCAAGATGTGGGAGGTGGGATATACCATTGTATACAGGTACATCTGACCATTGTATACAGGTGCCTTATACCATTGTATACAGGTGCCTTATACCATTGTATACAGGTGCCTTATACCATTGTATGCAGGTGCCTTATACCATTGTATACAGGTGCCTTATACCATTGTATACAGGTACATCTGACCATTGTATACATGTGCCTTATACCATGGTATACAGGTGCCTTATACCATTGTATACAGGTGCCTTATAGTACCATTGTATACAGCAGAAATTGTCTTTGTAACGTCTTATTGTGACATCATGGCATTATTGTTGTTTTGTGACACTGTGGAACTGTAAAAATTCCATGAATGGAAAAGAATGATAAAACCCATTAGTGCATAATATTGCTGAAATAATGCCAACAGAAAACTCAGAGTCAATTTAAATATTTATTTGTATTGAGCAAATTACAAGAATTTCGGAGAGAAAAGAGCCGAAATAATGTCTGTCTGTCCTGGAAATCAGCTGATCAGCAATAAATCGACATCTCCGTGACCTTCAAGGAGATTTTGACATTAGGTTTTACCCGCTTTTATCACAAATCATTATAAAGAAATTGTCACACCCGGTGAACTCCTGAAACCCACATCCTACCCTGCTAGTCTGGTGATAATAAAATTTAAAGATCACATGTCCAACACATACTCACATAATGAAAGCAAGAATCGAACTTGCGCACCCTCGAGATGAAGGATACCGTCCATGTTTCATTTTTTTGAGGTGTACTGAAATGCTCTCTCTAATTTATGCCCCGGTATCTATTTTCACATCTAGGTTGAAGATTTATATCGACACTGCTACACACTTTTCGACATGTGTTTTCACTTTCGATGAAAGCACAAAACAGTCTAAAAAATTCACCTACGCTAATATTTTCTGGTGTTTTGTAGAATATAGATTCGCGTTCATTTCTATTTCGTCAAGAAAAAATGTTTTGTAGAATATAGATTCGCGTTCATTTCTATTTCGTCAAGAAAAAATTTTCATCTCGAAAATTGGCAGATCATGAGATTGAAATGTTCTCTCTCTCTCTCTCTCTCTCTCTCTCTCTCTCTCTCTCTCTCTCTCTCTCTCTCTCTCTCATTTTATGACATGCAAGTATAGTACTAAAGTGTAGCTTACCTGATAAAAGAAGTTTAGTCCAGATGTATACCTATATATTCCATACTCCCGGACGTTTGATGCATATCTGGGGGGCTGTTTTTTTCCTAGGTGGGATATAACACACCATGCATTTGTATGCTAATCGAAATTCAGATATTTCCATCGGTAAATCCGGTGTCCAGTATACCACGTGGATGAAATTCAATTCAATTTAATGTATTGTACAAAACACCTTTACGCACTAAACTATGAAGCTAATGATTTTGGTCAGCGGCACATAGATGTTCCCTGGTTTGGTGTTCACATCCCAGCGGTTTTCTGTTTCTTGGCTTGTCACGCATTTTTTCGAAATTCACAGATATTTCCATCGACATATCAGCTGAGCTAACGGCCTCAATTGCCTGTTAGCTCTCTTGTTGCTCACGGTGAGCAAACGTTTCAAGAAATTGATTTCAGTTCCCGCATAACGTCTCCTTCAAGTCCATTTTGAAGAGTCGAGCGTATGAATCGAGTCAAAATAACATGCAATTCATTTGCCTGTCCGGTAAAACTGGTGAGTTGTTGGTTTGCGTTCACCGCACACACACACACTGAGGATTTGGCCTCGCGAGACGAAATTAGTTTAATATTTTTTCTCCCGCCTCGCGGTTCAGCCAATGAACTATTAGAAAAGCATATGTGTGTGCATATTAATAAAACCACGGGCGCCTAAAAAATGAACACATTTCATTACACTGTAGCGAATTGTTGCCATTGCACGTGTGAGTCAGTACGTTTTCATATCCACCTCAAATTGACACGGAGAATTTCATTGCCAGTAAAATTGTAAGTTTATTGCGGAAAGAATTGATATTGCATAAATTCCTGCGGGAAATAGGAAGTACACATATATAAAGAATATTGTCTTCACGTAAAAGTTTGTACATTTCAAAAAAAAATTTTCAAAACAAAACAAAAAAATGTGAAGTAAAACCCGTCCTTCGGATGGGAAAGTTGTTTTGAACTGTAAACAAAAATTTTATTTTGAGGTAGAGGGTGGAGTGAGGTATCATATTGAAGCTGACGTGAAATGCTTCACATTGATACCTCACTCGACCCCATTGCACCACTAGGGGCGCCTCTAACCCAAAAAAGGATATTTTGAAGATTACGCATGCGCAGAATGCTGATAGTTCAACCCACACCCAGTCTATCAGATGCGCCTTCATGTCACCTTCAATTTGATACCTCACTCGACCCCATTGGACCATTAGGGACGCCTCTAACCTCAAAAAGGCTATTTTGATGTTTTGATATTTTTCATATTATCTTCGCGCATGCGCAGAATTGCCCTAATTCAAGCCCACACCCAGTCTATCAGATGCTCCTTCACGTCACCTTCAATTTAATACCTCACTCGACCCGATTGGTCCATTAGGGACGCCTCTAACCTCAAAAAGCCTATTTTGATGTTTTGATGTTTGAGATTTGATGTTTTGATGTTTGAGATGAAAAACATCAAAACATCAAAATAGGCTTTTTGAGGTTAGAGGCGTCCCTAATGGACCAATCGGGTCGAGTGAGGTATTAAATTATTGAACTATGGTATTGAGGTATAGAACTATCAGCATTCTGCGCATGCGCGGTGGCCCGAGGGTATGAAAATAGCCGTTTTGGAGCTAGCGAAGCCAATAATGGTCCAATGGGGTCGAGTGAGGTATCAAAGTGAAGGTGACGTGAAGGAGCATCTGATAGACTGGACTAGCGGATTTGAAATAGCGTCATTCTGCGCATGCGCGGTGGTCCAAGGGTATGGAAATAGCCGTGTTGGGAGCTAGGGGAGTTACTACTGGTGCAATGAGATCGAGTGAGGTATCAAAGTGAAGCTTAGGTGAAGGGGCATCTGATAGACTGGACTAGCGGATTTGAAATAGCGTCATTCTGCGCATACGCGGTGGCCGAAGGGTATGTAAGTTTATTGAAGCTAGTGAGGTATCCATGTGAAGCCTAGGTGAGGGAGTTACACTAGGGTGTCGTATCCATTCTGTTGCGCAGGTCACGTGGGGTTGTGACGTCACTTCCGGGTTTTTCACTGAAATTACCTCCAAACATAGAAGAGTTCCTAATGTTTCCCCTTACACATCCGTATGTTCAACCGCCGGGGTGTTTTCCCGCCCCGCCCCGCCCCGGCCGCAGCGCGCGCGCGTTCTCCGGAAGTGCGCGTCATTCCCGGTAGTGCGCGCGCGCGCGCGGACGCGAGTCAAAAGGTCAAAGGGTGACCTCCAGGTCAGACGGTCCAATGTCCAATGGGACAATGTTGCGGCATCGCTATAGTCAGAGCTTGAGCACAAAAAGGGGATTCTACATGAACCTGGGAAAGATGGGCAGTTCCATGTGGACCAATCAGCGGTCGAGAAAAAGCCAATCAGCGGTCGAGAAAAAGAACCAATCAGCGATCGAACAATCAGCCCATCGAATTGGGGTATTCACGGTGTGCTTTCGCTGACGTCCGCGCCTACATCTGGGTTCTTGTACACCCGGGTAATGTTTTTCTGGACATGGATGGGGTACCTTTGGCTCCATTCTAGGCCACTGATTGGCTAATAGAACTTATAGTCATAATCTATACGTGTTGGACGAGTCTCTTCACTCACCGTATACACGTACCTCAATGAAATGCCCGCTCCAAACCTAGACCAAAAACACGTACTTGGTCTGTAGGCTGATTTCATTGGCTCTCTATTTTTATTATAGTGCTCTTGCATTCTAACCTTGATGGGTTACCTAGAACTTATAGTCATCAACATAATCTATACGTGTTGGACGAGTCTTTTCACTCACCGTATACATGTACCTCAATGAAATGCCCGCTCCAAACCTAGACCAAAAACACGTACTTGGTCTGTGGGCTGATTTCATTGGCTCTCTATTTTTTTACTATAGTGCTCTTGCATTCTAAACTTGATGGGTTACATTTTGGTCCCATCCTACACCACTGATTTCAGTTTGACTGAATCTCCGCATTGGGCATTAATGCATCAGGAATAAAACACACAAGACAGGGTTTTTGGTGAGATCTCATTTTTTTATTCATTGAACAACAACAACGTGAGAACAACCACGTGAAAACTCAAGCCCAGAACAAGGGGCTTGTCATTAACTGAAGCCCAGAACAAGGGGCTTGTCATTAACTGAAGCCCAGAACAAGGGGCTTGTCATTAACTGAAGCCCAGAACAGTGGGCGTATGTACATTGAAATAATTCAAGCCCAGAACGGGGCTTGTACATTGAAATGATGGGCGGCCCAGTCATAGACGAGTACATCGCGGTCCTCGGCCTGGGGGTACTCGTCAAACATCTGTACGATGGTAGATAAGGGTCTTCCCCGGCATCGATGGTACAGGTAAACAAGCAATATTGTCCGCACACGCCACTGGTCAGGCTTTGCAACGTTTGACTGTTCCAACACCACGTCTCTGTGCCTTGATCCATGAAGTCTGTTAAATCGGGATGGAGGGGTGGCAGGCCGTACGGGTCAAAGAATTCGCCCTGCTCTTCTGTCAAGTACACGGCCACCCAGTGTTCACCGGGTCGATCCATCGGGTCCGTGTTGAGAACGTAAGCAGCCGGATACATACGGTCTAATGGAAACACATCTCGGGCGAACACCCCTTGAAAGACCATACGTGTCTCTGGGTCATTCTCCAGCACGGTGGTTATCTGGTCTGTATCCATGTTAGGTGGAGAAGTCACAGGACGTTGCGCGCCTTGTCCACTTGAATGATGTTGTCAAACTCGGCGTAGCAGATCACATTGACGGCGGTCCCGAGGGCTCGTGCAAAGTGGATTTCCAACCGTAAATTGCCTTGCTTGGCCAGAGTCAGCTGATGGTCGTTCTCTAAGATGGGGGTCAGATCGAAACAGAACAACGTGTATCCGTTCGCGTAGTCCTCCCGACTGATCATATTCCCTTCGTCCTGGTTTATTTGACCGGTGGCTGTAAACAGTCTCTGATAGGCTCGAATGAAATTCCTCCGCCCAAAGTTCGGGGTTAAGGCCGTGGCTGGCACCTGTTGTCCATCCACATGCAGGGCCACAAAATTGATGCCGAAATGTTTTAAAGTCAAACGGATTCTCTGGGTAGGCTCCGCTGAAACTGGTATTTTCTACACAGGCCAGGATCAATCGCTTGGGTAGTTCCCCCAGGAACAGGTTTTCTTTGTTGGCGCCCATATTTCCAGCAGGCACAGAGAACACTTTGGTTTGCACACGTCGGATAGGTACTGGGCTGGTTTTGTTTCCAAGGCTTTCATGTGCCCCAATTGAACGGCTGGATTCGGTTTCACTTTTCGGACATACAGGACTGCGTCTTGGATGACAATCTTATAGTCCGCTACATGCCCCTCTACGTTAGTGGCCATCAAGGGGAAGGTCGGAGGCGCCCGTATCAGTCGGATTTTGATGGG
Organism: Hanleya hanleyi; assembly: GCA_036873755.1. Taxonomy (NCBI): domain Eukaryota; kingdom Metazoa; phylum Mollusca; class Polyplacophora; order Lepidopleurida; family Hanleyidae; genus Hanleya; species Hanleya hanleyi. Next base: position 177 of record JAVTVY010039723.1, on the reverse strand, counting down.
GATCTTGTTCAAGAGGTACCGGTCTTGCATGAACATGTCTGCATGCAGTCGACCCATCATATCCACCGAGGCACTGTTCGCAGTGAAAGCCTTCCGTTTGTTATATCCCCCACTGTCCGCCGTGTCCATGTGCTCGGCCGTGTCCCTGTAGAATAAAGCGGTTGTCAGCTGAGATTT
>JAVTVY010039722.1:0-19528 GCA_036873755.1 Hanleya hanleyi | reverse complement strand
CTGATACTTACCACCCTATATCTTTGGGTCGATCACTACAAGAAAATGTAAAAAAGTCAGCGAGACTGCCATGATGACCTCACAGTGACGTCATTTTCAAAAAGAGCATTTTTGAGGCGATTTTTCTGTCAGAAGACGGATACACTCGACCACAATGGCCAGGCACTGGCGAAGGTAAAAATCTGGGTAATCTTCATTGCTGATGTCAAAGGTGCATTGTAGGGTAGTTCTGGTTCAGATTTGGCGTGATCAAAATTATATATATATAGATACAAACATTATTCAAATCGGACACAAACATCTATTTCTCTGTTAGATGTACTGGCAGAAAAATATCGGCCATCTTGGAAAATGGCGACCATTTTGAACTTTGGGCAGAGAAATGTCTTCTACCTTCATCCGTTGTCAATTATTTATGCGAAGATGTAATAATGCAAACCTTTATTTGAAAATACATTCCTGAATGTGATATCCGCATAAATATGTAGACAGAAAACAAGCAATGAGCGGCCATTTTGGATTTATGCAAATTAAAAATTTTCCCTTATCTACATCAATCTACATTTTTGATATGTTGTTCGGAATCACTTCAGAGGTTATTTACCGCAAACCCCGTTTCTGTTGCAATTTTTTCTAGGTTTGGTGATTTTCTCGCTAGATTGACTGGACTAACAGGCGAATTTGACTGGGTTCGCTGAGATTCTTCGGGTGAATTATTTATTATGTATAGGTCCGACATTCTGCAGCCAATCGTTTACCCACTATTTCCGAGTCGATCTGTGATGTAATACGGGCTCTTTCTGACCTGATACCAGCTGTGATTATGTTCGTCATAGCTCTATTAGTCCATGAGCCAGACCCCAAAATTTCATCAATTGGTACCACCTGGGGTGGCAAATTCTCATTATGTTTTTTTGAAAGTCCTATATCCTTAGATGCAAAAAAACTTTGAAAGCAATCCGGGACACACAGCTTAGTGGTAGTAATCACCTCTAAAAGACGAACACCCGTGTCCAATCTGAGGGACCAGATTTGGGGGTAGGGGAAATATAAAGTCGAATATCTTTGCAGGTAATGGTGATATAGTGACATTCGGCCACTCGAAATGTTGGTAATCTGATCCTCTATATGTCGGTATCTGCTCTGTATCTGTATATGCTCATATTTCACTTATGTAGGTCACCAGAGGTCAAAAGGTCACGAAATTTGAACCCTGTCTAAAACGTGACAACCTGTAGGAAAACTCGCTGCAGATACCATACCAATGGGACTTTCTTAACTTAAATGGGTTCAAATGGAAGCCGAGAAGTACCCAAGTCTATAATGAGTCTAAACAAGTGGAGTTTATTATTATTTAGACTGTGACACAGAACTGTTTTTGATGCATGTTCAAAAATGGTCTTTTTATTGCGCTAAAACCAGGCAAACTTGTATGAAGTTAGACAGCTTGAAATTAGTTGCATATTTTGACAAATAACTACTCCAGATGCTGATAGTCATGTCTTAGGTCAATTCAGGGATTAGTTAAACTACATTTCCAAGTAATTAGGTCACCAGAGGTCAAGGTCAAAGATTCTCAATTATTAATTTTCTACATTTTTACTTCGAACTTTCATATTACATGGTATTTATATTGCAACCAGTTTCAAGTATAGAGCATCAGAGACATCGCTGGTGCACCCTGTACCGTGTAGCCCGTAGGGCAAAGGATAAACCAGAGTGCGAGTGCACCAGGTATGGGTGTCCGCAGGGGTCAAAGGTCACTCATCCTCCAAATTCCCTTTATCGCTCATTAAGGCGCTGAGATGGGCGTTAAAGCGTACCGATAGCGCGTTAAGGCGTTGAGGTGGGTGTTAAGTCGTAACGACGGGCTTTGACGAGCGTCACTGCATTTCGATGTATTGGTGGCAATTCCATGAAAATCAGAGCTGCTGAGCTAGTTCACCAGGGCATTGAAGCGTTAAGCTAAGCGTTGATGAGCGTTACCGTCTATAAGAGCAAGTTTATTCCCAAAACACGCACAGTCGACATTCAACCGTCAACATGGCTTATACTTGCTCTAAGTGCGAACGCACGTACACCAGACGTTAAGATATGATGCGACACGAGAAAAATATACATGGGATTGAAGACCCCGAGGCACAAGAAGCCGATACAGAGACTGATGAGAGTCCATCGGCTGCTACCGAAACAGAGATTGCTGAGATTTTATCTAGTGATACGGAGAGCTTGACCTCAGATAGTCAGCCTAAGTCCGAGGAAAGTGAGGCAGTACCTACCTTCTGGGATCGTATTGTGAGAGCAGCTATCAATATTCACTCTGCAGCAATCTAGAACGCCGGACAGGATTAACTTACAACAGGCATACACCCAAATGCGCCCCGGCATCAAGAGAACAGCCATGGCGATTTATGAAGAGTATACTTACTACCGCTTGAAATGAAAGGCGACCCCACGCACAGGTCCATCATGAAAATCAAGCGTCACTTGGAAGAGGATATGGGGCTACCACCCACCAAGGCCCTGGAAAATGCGATCAGAATGCGCAAACAACTCTTTCAGGACATGCTGCCTCAGTGGTATCCTGAACTGCCCGATGATGCTTAGGTCACACGGCCTATGATTGGACAAGAGCAGCCGAGAATATGACAGATGCAGCGCCAAATGGGGCCCTTTGAATCTTCTTGAATTGTAAACATGTCCAACGCGGCTCTTGTTGTTGTTCTCTCATCTGTCATCCTTGTTGTTGTTGTTCTCTCTCCCGTCTATAGCATGGCGGTGTCAAGGTGCTATGCTAGGGCGTTAAGGCGTAATGAAGGGCGTTGACGGGCGTCACTGCTTTTCCAATGAATTAGTGATAATTCCATGAAAATCAGAGCTTTTGGGCTGATTCACCAGGGCGTTGAAGCGTTGAGCTTGGCGTTGGCGGGTGTTGCCACAAGATGCCAGTTCAATCGACGCATTCGGACCCAGAATGATCCATTTCTACCCCAAACACCTTCCTTCAACCCCCAAAATATTCACTTTGGCTACTACTCGTAAACTCACTCACTCACTCACTCACCATCGTTAGTGCGTCCATGCGTTAAGACGAGCGTTAGACATGCACCATTCACTCACTCACTCACTCACTCACTCACTCTGGGAGTTCATTTGGACCATTTTGGCCCCATCAGCCCATCGTCGGGCAGTTCAGGATACCACTGAGGCAGCATGTCCTGAAAGAGTAGTTTGCGCATCCTGATCGCATTTTCCAGGGCCTCGGTGGGTGGTAGCCCCATATCCTCTTCCAAGTGACGCTTGGTTTTCATGATGGACCTGTGCGTGGGGTCGCCTTTCATTTCAAGCGATAGTAAGGTATACTGTTCATAGATCGACATGGCTGTTTTCCTGATGCCGGGGCGCATCTGGCTGTTGTAAGTTATTCTTTCTTGCGTCCTCGATTTCTGCAGCGTGACTATTGATAGCTGTTCTCACAATACGATCCCAGAAGGTAGGTTCTGCCTCACTTTCATAGGATGTACACTGACTATCTGAGGTCAAGCTCTCCGTATCACTAGATAAACTCTCAGCAATCTCTGTTTCGGTATCAGTGGATAGACTCGCAGCAATCTCTGTTTCGGTATCACTCGATGGACTCTCATCACTCTCTGTATCGGGTTCTTGTGCCTCAGAGTCTTCAATCCCATGTATATTTCTCTCGTGTCGCATCATATCGTATCGTTCGCACTTAGAGCAAGTATAAGCCATGTTGATGCTTGAACGTCGACTGTGCGTGTTTTGGGAATACGCTTACGTCTACATTTATAGACAGTAACGCCCATCAACGCGTAGCTTAACGCTTCAACGCCCTGGTGAACTAGCTCAGAAGTTCTGATTTTCATGCAATTGCCACCGATACATCAAAATGTAGTGACGCCGTCAACGCCCGTCGTTACGCCTTAACGCCCGTCTCAACGCCCTATCTTTACGCCTTAACGTCCGTCTCAGCCCCTTAACAAGCGATAAAGGGGATTTTGAGGACGATTGACCTTTGACCCCTGCGGAAACCCATACCTGGTGCACTCGCATCCTGTTGTATCCTATGCCCTACGGGCACAATGGCTCTGATGCTCTATACTTGAAACTGGTTGCAATGTAAATACATTGTAACATGAAAGTCCCAAGTAAAAATGTAGAAAATTAATAATTCACAATCTTTGACCTTGACCTCTGGTGACCTAGTTACCTCGAAATGTAGCTTAACTAATCTCTGAATAGACCTAAGACATGACCATTAGCATTTGGAGTAGTTATTTATCAAAATATGCAACTAATTTCAGGCTGTCCAACTTCATACAATTTTGCCTGTTTTTAGCGCAATAAAAAGACCATTTTTGAAAATGCGTCAAAAACAGTTCTGTGCCACAGTCTCAATAATAATAAACTCCACTTGTTTAGACTTATTATAGACTTGGGTACTTCTCGGCTTCCATTTCAACCCATTTAGGTTAACAGAGTCCCATTGGTATGGTATTTGCAGCGAGTTTTCCTACAGGTGGTACGTTTTAGACAGGGGTCAGATTTCGTGGCCTTTTGACCTCTGGTGACCTAAATAATTCGCATATTAACATATAACAGATACCAACATATAGAGGATCAGATTACCAAAATTTCGAGCGGCCAAATGTCACTATATCACCATCTTTAAGAGGTGATTACTACCTTTAAGCTGTGAGTCCCGGATTGCTTTCAAAGTTTTTTTTTCATCTATGGATATAGGACTTCCTGCAAACATAACGAGAATTTGCCACCCCAGGGGATTTGGGAATACGCTTGCATTTATAGACAGTAACGCCCATCAACGCTTTGCTTAACGCTTCAACGCCCTGGTGAACTAGCTTAGAAGGTCTGATTTTCATGGAATTGCCACCAGTACATCGAAATGCAGTGACGCCGTCAACGCTCGTCGTTACGCCTTAACTCCCGTCTCAACGCCTTACCACCCTATCTTTACGCCATAACGCCCGTCTCAGCGCCTTAACGAGCGATAAAGAGGATTTGGAGGACGATTGACATTTGACCCCTGCGGACACCCATACCTGGTGCACTCGCATCCTGGTGTACCCTATGCCCTACGGGCTATAGGGAACAGGGTGCACCAGCGATGGCTCTGATGCTCTATACTTGAAACTTGTTGCAATGTAAATATATTACAATATGAAAGTCCCAAGTCAAAATGTAAAAAAAATAATAATTGACCGTCTTTGCCCTTGACATCTGGTGACCTAATGACCTCGAAATGTAGCTTAATTAATCACTGAATAGACCTAAGACATCGCCATTAGCATTTGGAGTAGTTATTTCTCGAAATATGCAACTAATTTCAAGCTGTCCCACTTCATACAATTTTGCCTGTTTTTAGCGCAATAAAAAGACCATTTTTGAAAATACATCAAAAACAGTTCTGTGCCATCGTTTAAATAATAATAAACTCCACTCGTTTCGACTTATTATAGACTTGGGTACTTCTTGGCTTCCATTTGAACCCATTTACGTTGCGAAAATCCCATTAGTATGATATCTGCAGCGTGTTTTCCTACAGGTTGTCACATTTTAGTCAGGATTCAAATTTCGTGACCTTTTGACCTCTGGTGACCTATATGATTGACAAATTAGCATATAACAGATACCACCATATAGAGGATCAAATTACCAACATTTCGAGTGCCCAAATATCACTATATCATCATTACTTGCAAAGTTATTTAACTTTATATTTCCCCTACCCCCAAATCTGTTCCCTCAGATTGGACTCAAGTGTCCATCGTTAAGAGGTGATTACTACCATTAAGCTGTGAGTCCCGGATTGCTTTCAAAGTTTTTTTGCATCTATGGATATAGGGCTTCCACAAAAACATAATGAGAATTTGCCACCCCAGGTGGTACCGATATCTGGTCTGGCTCATGGACTAGATTCTCTATTTTAAAAAGATCGAAAGCCCGGTGGACTGGATTTTGTCTCAAATTATAATTTCAATCGTCTCAGATTGAAATGTCAATCTTTCTGTGCGACCGAAATTATTTTCAGTCTATTAGATTTAAAAAGAACAGAATAAATCTATGCTGTGTAGACTGAAAAATTAATCCAATAGATTCAGATGAACTGGAATAGATCGATTTTCAATCGGAAACGATTGGTCACTAACTCCAATCTAATTATTTAAGCTAGTGTGATTCAGGGCAGAATATTTCAGACTCGCGGCTGTGAATATCCGTACAAGTATGAAACGGGAAACAATACACGGACGGTATATAAGAAGTTTATTCTAAGCGAACACTTATGAAAACTAATTAAAATCAGGCCTTCTCACGGACAGACAGATACAACAATACTGAAACAACTGAAACACGAACTAATATTCAGTTACCGCTACGCTATCGGTATCTGTGCTAGAAAGTGTCATCCTAAAATAAATCTATATAAATATATACCTGTAATTCATAATTAGTATTTATAGATCCTCGTACGTCGACATATTTGAAACACTTATTTCTAGTTTGTGTGTCACATTCTCGTCGTTGGGTGTGAACATATCATGGCATAATGGGAACAACCCTGGTCTGCTGGAAGCCTGGGGCAAATCGTGTTACGGTTTTGTCCCTTCCATGAAGCCGCGAATTGTTGCCAAGGACACAAATTGTTGTCTGCTCGACAAACAAGCTCAAACGTCGAACAGACAGATTTCTTGCGCTGTAAAACTTACCTTCACATACAGTATTGCTATAGTGTTCTTACGCGATTGTCCTATTGTAATTCATTACCACAGAACCAAAAATAGTCCCTGTACTCCTCAATGCCCATGCGCGAGTACCCAGAGGTAAATCGTGTGAACCGACAAGACATCTGTCCGACAACATCACTTCCATCTTCCATGATTCTTTGTGCTCCGAAAAAATATCTTGTATCTGCCACTGGATTACCACGAAATATCTGTGTATTCTACCTTAGATATACCTAGGAGATTCCATTCAATGGATTATTACCTTGGATATTACGTGAGATATTACCAAACCTGTGATTCTGGGAGAGATTACTGGCCTGGACTTCTTCCTGTCAAGAAGTATTCAATTTTAGAATCAAATAAAAAAATTTGACCAGTTTGTAAGAGTGCAGAACGTGAGCTTTGCCCCGACAACGTATTTCTAACATGTCTTGTTTCATGTGCTAGTGTATTTCTGTCGTCTTCCGACTGGCGCGGGGCCGAGAAATTGTATTGTTCTCCGTCTCGTGTTTAGTGCGAAGCGGAGAGCCTTGTTTTCTTTGTTATGTCTTTTAAACGTAATTTGATTGAATGACGCCCCGTTTCACTTATTTTGTTGTAAATATTCCGCTTCCACCTATTTCTGATTATGTGAGATTTGTTTGTCGGGAACAAGATGGCGTTCGTCATTCAGGTACGATTGCACACGAGATGACCTTGATCACCTATATTGACCCCCACAGCCTTACGTCACTGTCAACTCCCATTATTTGAGCTTATTTCACCACTTCCGTGTGGTTGGTTGTAATAACTCCTGCTTCCGGTTTGCTGTGTCTACTATTCCCTCAGCACACTGTTATCACTCCAGTATCCAGTTTTGCTGATTCTCGCCATCCTTTATTGGATGTGCCGAGACTATCGAGAGTTCCACTGCAACTACCATTGTCAGCAACCCCTCAGCCTAAACCGGTACTACAACCACGTATGCCAGGTTCAAGTTATGACTTCCGGTCTACATCCATTCCGATTTCTTCGGATATTCATATGCACTGGAGCTTCCGCTTCTGTTACTACGCATGCTCCGACCGTCTTTGGTGTCAGTTACATCCTACTACAGGCTTGCTACAACTTATGATGTTCCTGTTACGTCTATGTTCGTTACGTCATCGATGTATAACAGACCGGCCGACTTCTACACTGCCCGGCGTATTCGTCACTTCCTGTCCGTCCTGCAGTGTATAGGCCTACATCATATCCTTCTGTGGCTTCTGTAGCTCGACTATATTATGTACCTCGTCTTGTGACTTCTCCTGTTGCATTCTTCTGTTATGTCACATTCGACTTCCGATACATCGGGTGCTTACTTCCGTTCTCCATCCCCGATTCCTAGACGTGAAGTTACGGTTGCACGCACGCACCTGCTGCACAGTTATTTACGGCGCATGTTTCAAATTTATGGGTCATCAGCTTCCGATTATACAGACATTAAACGATGTATCACCGAGCTCTTTATTCTACGATAAAGAATAAATGCCTACTACATGGAGCTGTTTATTCTACGATGAAGAATAACATGCCTACTCAGTCTTGTATCCTCCCATACCTGTCCGTTACGGAAGAAAGGGGGGGGGGGGCGCTACAGGGCTCATTGTATCCTATTGTCTCGGTTGCTCGCCCACACCCGGCAACGTTGAATGTTATCGGCCATCAGGACTTGCATCACATTCGACTTCCTGTTATGCAGATTTTCGCTTGCATCTCGGACCTGTTAGGCATACGGTATCGTAATTAATCCTACACTACACAGGTACTGAATGTTGCTCATCTGCGTCTCCGGCCTAAAAGGCCAGTTAGGCCGGCAATCTCTCAACTGCTTCTGTCACTTCCGGAGAGGAAGTACAGATTATGTCACAATATTACTGCTCTTACAACAACTTACTGGTGATGATTACGCAGATATTGAGAGTATCCCGTCTTCACATTTGTGCTCGTCGGTTATAATCAATCCGCTGGGGGACTTCCTATTTCCGTTCGTTCTCTTTTATCTTACTATCGTAAGTGGCGAAGACATTTGATCATCGTCTACGGCGTTCTACGTATTGCTTGCAAACGCCTGCTTTGGTCAAAACGGAGCCGTTGTTGTTTTATGGACTCGGATATTTGACCACTCCATTGCATCAACGGTTTCCGATTTGGTGAATTTTCACTGCGTGTCTCGCTCTAACGTTCCGAGACCCCAGGTGATTTATTCCCATATCTGGTTGCCTGAAGTTCTGCCTATCGTACATAGAGCATTCTTTCTTGTCTACGATTTCTTTCAACTAGCAGCGTTTAGTACCTGGTCGTATGATTTTGCAGCTGGGCAGTATGACGTCAATTCCAGTTTTCACTCTGGATTGTAACTCATTCTGCAGTGTCACAGCCTCACTCGGTTCCTCTAGTCATCTCGTCATCCATATGATTATCAACATCTCCGGATATGACTTTATTGTCAGAATTTGGATCAAATTCGTTTAAACCATATGTTTTGGGTTTGTTTCGCTCAACTGTTTGTACGTCACATCTATACTTCAAAAAATTCTGACAATGCTCGTCGACTTTAGTCATCTTAATGAAACGAGGAGAGATCGTAGTTTCCTTAGAATACGCGATCTTTAGCAGTTTCTTCCTTGTGGATCCTGGTCGATCCTCTTGGTATTCCACTTCGACTGTGTCTTTAGAGGTAGTGAACGTGTTCACTTAAGAAATCCTCTCAAGAAGACCTGTTTCGACTCGCCTTCTTGCGTACACAGCTCGACATGGGATTGTGATTACTCTGGCCAGTTACATCAAAATATGTTCTCCGACTTAGCTTTTCACGGATTGGTTTCTTTGGAATCCTTCCGGTTAAAATTGCATTCCCTCATCTTCTCTTCTCTACTTCCGGTAGAGAATGTGAAATTTATGACTTCTCGGTGACGGCGACGTAGTCTTAACACCGCGGCTTGGGGGCACCGTCTCCGATGTTACGTAACCAGAAGAAACTACGTTGTAGCTATTCTTCGTTAGGTTACATCCCCATCGCGGCTACGCTACTCCTGACCTCGTCATTTCCGTTCTTCCTATACGAGGAAGGCCAATTCGAGTTTGACTGGGTTTCCTTCCATTTCCGGAAGTATCCAGATTGGTATATGAGACAGCGTCGCTTCGTCAGCGTTTCCTTTAATTTGCAGTGAAATAGTTCCAGCAACATGAACGGTTTTGTATGCAAGCTTTAGTGGATACTCTTCCAGTTTCCAATACTCTTGTCACATACCGAGCTACCCCTGACATATTCAGTTTCTGTATTACCTGTAGTGTAAGCACAGAATCTATTTTTCTCTTCTGTCTTTTCCCTCCTAAAGTGGATAACAATATAGAAGAGCCTTCATTCCGGTGGTAGTGTTGCTGTTCTCTTCTTCCGAGACTGAGGTGTCATTGTGGTGGCGTTTAAGTGTTCGTCCCAGTACGCACCTAAATCCTTTTTGGAGGTCAAATCTCACCTGCAGTGCTCTACTTTGCACGGAGAAAATTTTGACTGGTGTTTATTCCTCTGTTTCGGCCATCCTTGTAAGCCTGCGTCGGGGAGGCTGGAAAACATAGTTGGTTCGCGAATTGACAGTTGTCTCGTTACAGCGGACGTCAAGGAAATCTCAAGAACCAACGCTTCTTTTGTGTCAGACATTATCATAGCTTTTGACTTTCATAAACAAGCACGGGGAACAGTGATTTGTTCCTACAGTGGCATGCTTTTAGGGATCGTCGCTACGAGTTTGTCACGTTTCCGGTATTTCTGACCCTCTATCAGGTAGTTACGACCGGGTGACAGCTACATGTAGACCTCTAGGTCGGATGCGTCAATTATGGGAAATCACAGGGGCCATCTGATTCCGGTTCATATTTCTCATATTACGATCCCAGTAGCCACTGGCAGCGTCTTGCGTACGTTTACGGCGCAACCTTGCCGAATGACACATTCTTCGGCCGTTGCTTCTCTGATGACAACTTATTTGGCGACCGGCTTCCGGTTAGTTACATCAGTACATGTTATCCGACCCAGTTCCGGTTTCTTCCTCAGCCAGGTTTGTCTTCTACCGAAACGGTTTGGCTTGTCTTCAGAGCATCTTCATATAATGCATCTACCAGAACAAAGAAATCCTTCCATCGCGGATGTTTTCATCGAGGACGCCATACAAACTAGCTCATCTCTTCACCTTGCAACCGATTATAATGTATCGGTTAGGGACGGATGTCTTGTTCAGTGATCGACGTATGTATGATGATATGCGATCTATCGGGTTATTCGGTTGTAGGTGTCAACCCATCGTTCCACGTAAATCTTTCTTCACTTCCATGGAGAAGGATGGATGGATGGAGTCGTTTGTACACTCCGTCATTTTCCAATGGGTATAGAGACCCACTCTGTGCTGTTTTAGGCACTGCAACGTCGTTGGGAGACTGTCTTTCAGCCTGTGACATCAAATTATAAGTGATCATAGATGACGGTGTTTATACTTCTGCAGTCTGCTAGCTCACTGTCGAACTTGTGTGGCTTGCTACAGCGGGAGTTCGGCGGAAACTATTCCGGTAAAGTAAGTCAAAAGGCGAGTGATATTTAATGACAAACTCCGGAAATGTAGAACCCGTAGATACATGTATCCTGGGATGTTCAAACTTCATGTGATTTCTCAGAAACTACGGCATGGATCTTTCTCAAATTTGGCACACAGGTTCCCCTTAGGGCCTAGTTGTGCAAGATACCTTTTCTGGTCCGATTCGAAAATCCGATATGGCCACCAAGCGGCCATCTTGGGTTTCCCCATGAAAATTTGTTATCACGATTTCTCAGGAACTACCGCATGGATATTTCTCAAATTTGATACAAAGGTTCCCCTTGGAGTCTAGTTGTGCAAGATACCTTTTCTGTTCCGATTCGAGAACCCAATATGGCCACCAGGTGGCCATCTAGTTGTTGTGCAAGATACCTTTCTGGTCCGATTTGGAAATCCAATATGGCCACCAGACGGTCATCTTGGATTCCCCATGAAAATTTGTTATCACAATTTCTGAGGAACTACTGCATGGATCTTTCTCATATTTGGTACACAGGTTCCACTTGGAGTCTAGTTGTGCAAGATACCTTTCCTGGTCCGATTTGGAAATCCAATATGGCCACCAGACGGCCATCTTGGATTTTCCCATGAAAATTTGTTATCACTATTTCTCAGGAACTACTGCATGGATCTTTCTCATATCTGGTACACAGGTTCCCCTTGGGGTCTAGTTGTGCAAGATACCTTTTATAGTCTGATTCGAAAGGCCGTCTTGGATTTCCCCATGACACTTTATCGCGATTTCTCAGTAACTACTGCATGGATCTTTCTCAAATTTGGTACACAGGTTCCCCTTGAGGTGTAGTTGTGCAATATATCTTTTCTGGTCCGAATGGAAAATCCAATCCAAGTTGTGACGTTGCATCACAAGAGTCGGCGGATCAAACGATGGGGCATATTCTATATACTGAGTATAGAGAATATCCATACCTTCACCTTCTATATCAATGAGTTTAAATTTTTCCGAATTAAAATGTATTTCTTTAAATTTTAAATCAGTTTAGTCTTTAGTTCATGCCGTTGCAAGTGAACTGCCTCACCGTTTCGCCTGCCGACGGGTCGGCTACACGAAGGGATGTCACTCTTGTGCCGCAAGGTTACAACTCGACAAATGTAGACTACTGCGCGTTTCGATCCAAGGGATACAGACACTTTCAAAGTCTCAACATTACCGCACAGACCGAATCGCTTCAGTATTAAGTTGTGTACCATCTTACTATTTTTCAAGCATGGTACCGGTATCTTAAAAGAGATATCTCAAACTAGCCCAGTAAACAGAGCAGAATTAGCATTCGTTCCTAATTATAAAATCTTAGGTACGTATGTTTCATAGCTCATGCCAAAGTGTCAAAGAGATTGGTCTTCGTTTGATGACACGTGCAAAAAAACATACTACAAAACGAAGACGAAGGATCCTCCGGACATTCACTTTCAGACTAACTTTGTTCATTTCACTTGTACAATAACAACCGACATCATGTACAGTTTCTAGAAATCTTGAATTTCTTGATACTTATAAAGATAATATCCTGGTGTTTTCCAGTATCCCATTTCGATCTTTTTCACTCAAATTCGAAATTCTGCAAACAAAATTACAAATCAATCGTTTGTTCTTAGTGACAATGGACAGAAAGATCCTCTTGTCATTAGCTTACAATTATCGGACAATGGTGGGCGCCAAGATCTTTCATGATCTCTCGTTGAAATATGGTAAGTGGTCTTCATGCTCTCCCCAATTTTTTCAAAAAAGAAGCGAGGGGCGGGTGATCTAGGTCTAGTGCCTGTCAGCTTATTCACTGGACCAGCTTATAAATAAAAGGGCTGGGTGATTATAAAATCCATTGTTCCCACAGACCAATTTCACATAAACTAGGATAAAAGTAACTCCGAAAATGGAAGTCATTGTGATATAATATTCTATATTTCGGCTGTGCTTATGCCATCATCAGGAATACATATAAACAATTGGAGTATACAGTCGGCTATATATACAAGAGTAGTAGTATTATTTTCCAGGTCACGTGGAGGGGGCGCCACCAGCTCAAGAGACCAAAAACTACCTCCAACACAGAAGAGTTCCAATCTAGGGGGAAGTATCTCTGAATCACCATAGTTTCGGCAAAGGGCCCCTGGGCATGTATTCTTCCGCGGTGATGCGGTCTGGCGGTGATGCGGTCGCGGGAAAAAGCTTCCGCGGAGAAAAAGTAGTCCCCAGACTTCAAATACGCTGCATGGTCCGATTGGGTCGAGTGAGGTATCAAAGTGAAGCATTAGTGAAGGAACATCCAGTCATGGGTGGGTGCATGTAAAATTAGGATTTTTTCCCGAAGCTATTAAAAGCGGAACACGGACTTTACCCCTAACATAGGGGAAAACACCTATCAACCATAGACAAAAGGGCTAATATCGGTCCCGGGCTTATTGGGACCTGCCTATAAAGTCAATGGGGTGGGTGCATGTAAAATTAGGATTTTCCCCCGAAAATAGATAAAGCGAAACACGGACTTTACCCCTAAACTAGGGGAAAACCCCTATCAACTCTAGCCAAAAGGGCTAATATCGGTCCCCGGGCTTATCGGGGCCTGCCTATCAAGTCAATGGGGTGGGTGCATGTAAAATTAGGATTTTTTCCCGAAACTATAAAAAGCGGAACACGGACTTTACCCCTAAAATAGGGGAAAACCCCTATCAACCCTAGCCAAAAGGGCTAATATCGGTCCCCTGGCTTATCGGGACCTGCCTATTAAGTCAATGGGGTGGGTGCATGTAAAATTAGGATTTTTCCCGAAACTATAAAAAGCGAAACACGGACTTTAACCCTAAAATAGAGGAAAACCCCTATCAACCCTAGCCAAAAGGGCTAATATCGGTCCCCGGGCTTATCGGGGCCTGCCTATCAAGTCAATGGGGTCAATTAGGATTTTTTCCCGAAACTATAAAAAGCGGAACACGGACTATAGCCCTACAATAGGGTCTGCATTATTCAATATAAGGGAAAATGCCTGTATGGGGTATGGGGATGGTCAATTTTTTTCGTGGGCTTTACTAAGGCTTGTGGGGTCTCGTTTTTCTCGTTTCGCGAAGAAAATGGCAATGGGAAGAGTCCCGGAGCGAATCGGTGAAATTTTTGGGAAAAGTAACCGAGGTTTGTATATAGGTTCATACTGGCTATATGGGGGGAGGGGTGGTCATTTTTTTGTGGGTCTTACTATGGCTTGTGGGGTCTCGTTTTTCTCGTCTCACCAAGAAAAACACGAAGGGAGGGGTCCCGGAGCGAATCGGTGAAATTTTTGGAAAAAGTCACCGAGGTCTGCATATGGTCCATACTGGCTACATGGGGGTATAGGTTCAACCTGGGAAATTCACACACGTTCATTGTGATATGGGTTGTGGGGTCTCGTTTTTCACGTCTCGTCATTTAGAACACAATGGGAGGGGTCCCGGAGCGAATCGGTGAAATTTTTGGAAAAAGTTCACCGAGGCCTGGGTAGGCCCATAGGCCTATACTGCATGGCTATGGGGGTATAGGCCCATACGGGGTGGACGTTTTGGGGTCTAGGTGAGCCCCTAATGATCCTATGATGTCGTATGAGGTCTTATTTTGAAGCTCTCGTGGAGGAGCATCCGACTGGACTAATAGTTCGTCCGTTTTCAATATTCTGCGCATGCGCAGTCTGGCCCGTAGTATAGAAAGTAGGCATTTTGGGGGTATGTGGATGTGTGTTTGGGGTAGAGATGGACCGCTATGGGTCCGAATGGGTCGTGGAAGGTGTCAAAGTGAAGCTTGTGTGGGTTAGAGTCAGAATGGCGTGTTTTTAAGTGCAAGTCGCGTCAATCTGCGCATGCGCAGTTGGTTGTAGTAAGTAAAGTGGCCATTTTGGGACAGTACAGGAAGGTATTTGGGGTCGAGATGGACCATCCTTGGTCCGAATGCGTCCTGGGAGGTGTCATGTTGTAGCTCTCGGGGTGTACAGCCCCATTTGAGGGATGTTCCCGTCATCTGTGACGTCATCGGTGACGTCATCAGTACGAGTAGTAGAGAAAGTGGTCATTTTAGTAAAGTGCAGGAAGGTATTTGGTGTAGAGATGGACCCTTCTTGGATCCGAATGTGTCGTGTGGGGTGTCATTTTGTAGCTCTCGGGGTGTAGACCCCGATTTGAGGAATGTTCACAGCATCTTTGACGTCATCGGTGACGTCATCAGTACGAGTAGCAGCGAAAGTGGGAATTTTGGGGCAGTGAAGGAAGGTATTTGGTGTAGAGATGGACCATCCTTGGTCCGAATGCGTCCTGTGGGGTGTCATCTTGTAACCTTCGGGGTGGAGACCACGATTTTAAGGGATGTCCACAGCATCTGTGACGTCATTGGTGACGTCATCAGTACGAGTAGTAGCGAAAGTGGGCATTTTGGGGCAGTGAAGGAGGGTATTTGGTGTAGAGATGGACCATCCATATCTGTCATGCGTATTATACAGTATCTGTCCCGTATTATACCAAACTGTGCTGTATTATACTATATCAGTCCTGTATTGTACCATATATGTCCAGTATTATACCAAATCTGTGCTGTATTATACAATATTTGCCCTCTATTATACCATAGCTGTGCTGTATTATACCATATCTGTCCTGAATTACACCATATCTGTGTTGTATTATGCAATATCTGTGCTGTATTATGCAATATCTGTCCCGTGTTATACAATATCTGTTTTGTATTATACCATATATGTCCTGTATTATACATTATATGTTCTGTATTATACAATCGGATAGTGGTTGTCGTGAATATCAACAAGTTCAGCAATGTTTATATAGTTTATTATCCCCAATGTTACATCATACCCAGGCTGGGGGAGCCGCCCTGGATATGTTTAGTATGTTCACAGCAAAACAAATTGGAATATCAAACACCATGTTTAATTATTTAACGCACCGTCACATTAGGTACAAGTGTTTACTGAGCTCAAGTCAACGATCAGCATGTAGACATAGAGAGTATGTGCGGCATGTTATGGTATTCATCAGTGTACGGGTGACGCATTCAACCGATGGCGGTGGTTGGTCAGCTTGGTAAGGAAAAACGTGACACTGGTTACCCTCTTTACCACCCATTGTGTGTTGGGGCATTGACGATGTGTCCATCTCAAGGCATCCACGATGTCCAGTATCTCCAGCATCGTCTCTAGTGACCTTCAGTTAAGATGGTGAACGGCTGATCAGACACATAGATATTATTGCCGGGATAATAATACCGTAACTGGTCCGTCTTTTTGTGGCGTAAGATGTACCCGACAGCGACATTCAATTTGAAGGCCGTAGTTTGATCTTTGAAGATGGCTTCCACGTAGCTGCGTAGACGGGTGAGGTTGGTCAGTGGGAAATTGTAAATATCTTGAATAGGGCCATGAGGGTGGAAACAGTGCCGTGTCATGGACCAATGGCGCCGATCGATGTCACTCACTGGATGGTTGTCCTGTAAGAGATCGCCCAGAAAATGTTCGATGTTGTCAGGCGTATGACTCGAAACCGTGACACTGGGGTCCGGCTGGATATCCAGGCTCTTCTGAACTGTGGGTATAGGTGGGCTCTCCTTCATCGCATCACCAGTGGCGTTCGTCTCCCCGGGCTTATCTTCACTGGGTCTGACCTTCCGCGGTTCATCTTCAGTAGGAAGTTGTCGCTCATGCCATGGTACCCGGGCATGAATCAAACGTTGGTGTCGCAGCACTGGTCAGTTTGAAAAGCCGACCACAATCCTCGCATGGACGCTTGGGTGGCCCATGAATTGAACGTTCATGGCGCAGTAAAGCATCTTCCCGATTAAATGACCGTGCGCAGGTTATACAAGTATACAGTCCGTCGTTGTGGGTGGCCGTGTCGTGGCAACGTAAATTGTCTAGACGAGTAAACTGCTTCTGACAAATTGTGCAAGTGAACATCTTGGTGGTTGACAGAGTGTCTGATGAAACGGCCAGGCCGCTTTCCTTTTATAGCACGCTAGCTGGTGATCTATTTTTAGCACACTCAGTTCAAGTTCCCCAAGTCGAGGACCGAGATATACTGGTGTACGACTGAGCCGCATTGCGCGTGTGTGTGTTAATGTGCATCATGTCGAATTACGTTCTCTCCGAAAACTTCCTCTCATTGCATCAATATGCTCAGATCCATTCAATATAAACACAACCAAGAGACATCAACACCAACAGGCACATTGCGTAATACACGTGTTATTATCCTCACAGCACCACCACCACCACTACCACCACCACCACCACCTAGCGTTGCCGCCATCAACGATCAGCGTATAGACATATAGAGTATGTATGGCATGTTATGGTATTCATCAGTGCATGGGTGAAGCATTCAGCCTATGGTGTAGTCGGTCAGCTTGGTGACGAAAAACGTGACATTGGTCATCCTCTCTACGACCCACTGGGTGTTGGGGCGTTGTTGTTGGGCCCATTCCAAGGGATCCACGGTGTCCAGTTTCTCCTGCATCGTCTCTAGCGACGTTTTATCCGTGATGGTAAACGATTGGTCAAATACCCGGATGCTACTGCTCGGGTAAAAGTATCGGACTTGGTCTGCCTCTTTATGCTGTAGCACATAACCAAACGCCAGATTCAACTTGAAGGTCGTACTTTGATCGTTGAAGATGGCTTCCACGTAGCTGCGTAGATGGGCGAGGTCGGTCAGTCGGAAATTGTAGATATCTTGAATAGGGCGATGACGGTGGAAGCAGTGCCAGATCATGGGCCAATGGCGCCGATAGATGTCACTCACTGGATGATCGTCGTGTAACAGATCGCTAAGAACATTTATGGGTTCGTCCGCGAAGTGTACTTTGCCCTCTACGTCGTACAAAATCTGGCTCAAGGTCGTGTCGTCGGAATTTGACTGTTGAATTAGAGCGACATCATCATCATCGGCCCTCATGCGATGGGTGGGAGTTCCCTCTGTCTCCATACTGGTGCCTACGGGCTTCTCTACCAGCAAACGTGGCTGCGGAACAAGGTGTCGTGTGCGTTAGGTAGAGTGTGTTAAAAATAGATCACCAGCTAGCGTGCTATAAAAGGGAAGGGGCTTGACCGTTTCATCAGACACTCTGTCAACCACCAAGATGTTCACCTGTACTACGTGCTCGAAATCATTCACTCGTCTGCACGACTTGCGCCGCCATGAGGCTACCAAGCACGAAGGAACCGCGCGGTATAGCTGTACGATATGTACAGCCCGGATCATTTACAGCGCCACACACGTGCACACCATGAAGTACCCAAGTGTCCATGCGAAGATTGTGGTCGGTTTTTGAAACAGACCAGTCAGTTGCTGCGACACCAACGCACACGACAGCTTGTTCCGCAGCCACGTTTGCTGGTAGAGAAGCCCGTGGGCACCAGTATCGAAACAGAGGGAACTCCCACCCATCGCATGAGGGCCGATGATGATGATGTCGCCCTAATTCAACAGTCAAATTCCGACGACAAGACCTTGAGCCAGATTTTGTACGACGTAGAGGGCAAAGTACATGTTCCTAGCGATCTGTTACACGACGATCATCCAGTGAGTGACATCTATCGGCGCCATTGGCCCATGATCCGGCACTGCTTCCACCGTCATCGCCCTATTCAAGATATCTACAATTTCCGACTGACCGACCTCGCCCATCTACGCAGCTACGTGGAAGCCATCTTCAACGATAAACTACGGCCTTCAAGTTGAATCTGGCGTTTGGTTATGTGCTACAGCATAAGGAGGCAGACCAAGTCCGATACTTTTACCTGAGCAGTAGCATCCGGGTATTTGACCAACCCTTTACCAACACGGATAAGACGTCGCTAGAGACGATGCTGGAGAAACTGGACACCGTGGATCCCTTGGAATGGGCCCAACAACAACGCCCCAACACCCAGTGGGTCGGAGAGAGGATGACCAATGTCACGTATTTCGTCACCAAGCTGACCGACTACACCATAGGCTGAATGCTTCACCCATGCACTGATGAATACCATAACATGCCATACATACTCGATATGTCTATACGCTGACCGTTGACGGCGGCAACGCTAGGTGGTGGTGGTGGTGGTAGTGATGGCGTTGGTGCTGTGAGGATAATAAAACGTGTATTACGCAATGTGCCTGTTGGTGTTC